>JAODUK010036954.1:0-21490 GCA_027564635.1 Typhlichthys eigenmanni | reverse complement strand
TATATAAGGAAGGCATTAGGGAATAGGCCTATTGCCTCACTCACGCTCCACTTTGAACCTAGTTCAGTCGCCTTTCCATAAGGGAGAATGAATGGCCTAGTAGTCTGTGTAAGTGACCTTGAAGGCCTGTTGAAGGCTCTAAGGACTATGTAGTCCAAGGCTATTATCTCTGTTATGACTGTATCCTGCTGGTACCAGGGATTTGGCCTGGTGTCCCAGTAGGCCAAGTAGGACACCCATCTTTAAATAGCCGTAATGCAAAGCATGATCATTGAAAAATACAGCAACAATAAAGCCTTATCGCAGCTAATTAATGCATTATTGTAAAGAGGAGCCCATGCTAATCCTGTGATACAAAATATGCCCAATTATCCAACTCATGCAAACATCGGGAACTTAGGGCTTTATGTATGCTACGAAGTGAGCACTGCAGATAGCGCACGCTGTGCCATCGCATATTACGTTGGATGTACTAAGCTTGCGGCTGATGATCACGTAATCTGCGCTTGGCACCGCCCTCTAAACTTGGCGTTAATACAGCGAGTACTCTGGTCTATGTTCTAGCCATATCCGTAAGTTGCGGTGCCCAAAAGCAATGGAACAACAGACTCATCCATCCATTCATTAATGATCATGAAGTAGGCTAGACTCAGAACCATGGAAATAACAGTTACACCAACGGAAGTTCGATATTGTCAACGGTCGCATGGTTCATGGAGAGGCAAAACCTATGGCACAATAGTTCCCGGAAGTGCTTTGTGGGCAGTTTGAATATATATACAGATATATAACTTAATTTTTGGTATTTAGTAGTAAATAAATGCACCGATTTACATTTAAAATAAAATGTATAGGGTACTTTTAGTATTTAGACTAACTTCCGGGAACTATTTTGAGGCTCCACGATCCGCCATTGCTGTGAAAAAACGTCCATTGGAGTGAACGGAGATGGCGTAACTCTGCTCTTTCCATGGCTCCGGCTAGACCCAGTGCTGATCGGCCCTATACGCTCACTACTAAGCTGGGTGGGGCCCCGCAATTACGCTGGGACCCACTTTCCTCTCACTACATTGCTGCGGATAATTTTAGTAATCACCCTACTACTATAATGCGTAGGGTGCATTACGTGAGAATTAATAAAACCGAAAGAGTTTGTTTCACGAGACAACAGAGCTCTTTTCAGTCAGTCACTGAACGTCGTCGTTGCATTTTATGGTGACTCAAGTGCACGGTTTTTAAATATGTCAGTGAATCACGTTATCTCCAGCTCATGTAAAGAGAAAATAGGTTCTTAAAAAAGTAAATTCGTCCCTGTGAGCGCCAGTGAATCTCACACCCAGATAATTAACGTAAATTTACAGCCGGTGACTTCAGTGTTCGCCTGTGCTGTGCAGGGCCGGTTTCACTCCGGTGAGGCCTCTGGGTCTTTTGGAGCCCCCCCCCCACCCCGAGTGCTTTCAATTATTGGTGTTGCTTAAAAAAAATTTAAACTACACATTTTAGTGTGGCCTTTTATTGTGACCAGCCCAAGGTTGGTTGATGGATTATTGGAAAAAATATCTAGATGGAAAGCAATAGATTAATATTGACTATTGATTAAATATTAAATTTCAGATGGTTATTAGCTGGGCATACTGGACAATATTATTATACATATCTAAGTATTCATGTTTTGCAGCTTGTGTGGTTATAGTAATAATTTCCATCTATATATAGGCCCATTGTCTATTTGAGCTGACTCTTATTCAGCCAACACCATCGCCAACATTGCCAAAGAAGGGAAAAGGTTGATAAGAACCACTTCTCAGAGCACTCACTAACATGTCTGGACCTAGATTCAGGTACAGTAGTAACAATTGGTCCATGTTAGCAACCATGGTCAATGGCCAGACCACTGAATTGGCTACAAGCCTGGCTTATATATGTTAAGATTATATACAAAAATATTATATTCAATTACTATTGTTTCTGTTCAGTAAGTCTATTTATTTTTAGACCAACAGATGGAGCAAACTGTCCTAAAACAGGTAGGGTTATAGTGGAACATGCCTGGGTTTCAGGCATGACTGCTGGCAATGGAAATATGTTTTTCATGTCTCACGGGTCAGGTAGAAAGGCTCCATACACATTTTTGCTTAGGGCCCTTGGAAGGTCAGGACCGGCACTGGCTAGACCTATTTATAAATAGCCTACTTGTCTATATGTCTCCTCAAACCTAGAGATAAAGGGATAATTCTACCCCAAAAGAATTATTTTTGGGTGACTATAACATTTAAATGAAAGAAGTGGAATAAACATTTATTTTAACAACACACAAGCAATCAAAGCCTTCAGCACGTCTCTCCATGGCCTGTGTCTTCGTCTGGCTCGGTATAAACCTTGCCGTTGCTTGCTTGATTCCCCTGTTCAAAGACACGCAAACTGGGAGGCGTAGAATTTTCACTGCAATACCGACTTGCGCTTTGCACAGCAGTTTTCATACATTAAACAGAATAAGTAATCACTCTCTCTTTGTGCATCTCCTCCCATATTTTTGCGCGACACACCCAATGAGGGCTAATGACTAGCCTGCAGGTTTTGTGGGGGATACAACATTATATTCGATTGAGATGATAAAATCTGATGTGTCTGATAGTGGCAGTCTAGTCGAAATGGGCATAAGATTTTTTGTTGTTTATGTGTTTAATGGATTATACTGTATATACTGTAATGGCTAAAAAAAAAATTATATATATATATATATTATTATTATTAAAGTGTACAGTAACTGCCCCACAGCTCTGAGCCTGACACCACCTGTTGCACAACTTTGAAAAATGTAGTGAGTGAGGGGAGGGGCTGAATGGGGGGCCTCATTAACAATAATGTTAACATTTGAGTTTGATGACGTATGAGCGGACAGAGTGTACTGTTGGAAACCAACCAGGTTAATTAACGGATATGACGTGCAAATCCGTTTTCCACCCATAAAATAGAAATGTTGATAAAAACAGGAATTTTGTCAATATTAATACCAGCATTGATGTGTCTCATCTCAGTTCAGTCTAGTTACTTAGTTTACAGCTCAAACAACACCTTTTAGGGTGCAGCTACACCAATGTTATCTCGCCATGTGCTTCTGCATGTGAATATATTTGGGTGTGCACAAAGGCTATGAACTATATAATCCTTTAAACAAAGTTAACAGTGATGTAAGTTATCTGTCAGATGTAACATGTATACAGACAACCTTTAATCTGCTATTCTCTTTTTGGGGTCTGTTTTTCCTAACCTGATTCGTTTTCACCTCCCTCCATATTCCTCTTCTCTTGTTTGTGTATGGCAGATAGGCATTGTCCTTGGAATCCCAAGGACATGGTGCTTTTTATTCACCAAACACTGCTGGCCACAAACAAGACAGCAAATGTCTCTCTCACTCACTCGCACGCACGCACGCAAGCACTCACGCACGCACACACGCTCGCATGCAATCTCACTGACAAAAAAAAACAGACACAATAAGGTGTGTATATGCATATGCTTTACAAATGTGTGTGCACCCCCCACACACTCACACAGTATTAGTATCACACACACTCAACACACATGCACAGTGCAAACACACACACACGCACACTTGCATATTGTATTCAAGAAATGAAACCAGCTGATTTTAATGCCACAGAATTGAGAAATGTGAAGTGATTGTTTTCACAGCTGTGCACTGTGGCACCAGAGCTCCAAGCTGTATGGCTGAGATGTGCCAGGCAGAACCGAGTTCAAAGCAGGGGACGGAGACTAGGGGTGTGGCATTACACCGAGACACAGTGGGCAGGACACCACACAGGGGAGAGGAGAGGAGAGGAAGGTTATTTGTACATGAGTGATGGTGCTGCCTGCAGCGCTGTCATAGAGTGCTTCACTTGAAGTCATCGGAGCTGCCGCTATTGCATTAAGCATCTGTAATGAAATCATAGAGCTAGACAGTGTTAAACGCAGGGATCCTGCTCTAATGCCGTAAGAGTAATGAGGTTACCGCTGGATTCATGTTTCATCTTCCTTGTGGATGGGGTTTCCTGCAGGGACTCAAGCACAATTTACAGTAGAGTAGGGAGGTGGGTTTACCATCATGCTGCTTATAGATTCAACTGACTTAAACGGATAGCTCAGGATTGTTGATATCTTTTTGTGTACTCACACAAGGATGGACATGTCAATCATTAAGTATCACTTTCACAATAAAGGGCTTGATTTGTGTCTTGCTGTGCTTGAAACCTGCAATACCAAAATGTTGTTTTTGTTTTAAAGCGCACTGCATCGGAGTGTTGAGTGGCGAGCACTGCTCTCTAATCCTCCCCCACCACAGCTGGGATGTAGTTTCAAAACATAAATAGGGAGTTATATGGCCATTATAACACAATAGAGGAATTAACCCACAAGCTATAGTGAGCCACTCATGTTCACATTGATGCCCATGCACTCAATTCTGACTAAATGTAATTTGATATTGTTTTACACATATTTACTCTGCGACTATTTTCTCTCAATTCTAAACCATGAATCCTGTCTACTAGGTAAGATAATCAACAGATTATGTGTTACAGTTGATACCGTTGTAACAAACAAGGGCAACAGGACTGCATCTTACAGACAATATAGGACATCCTGTGCTTTATTATTGTGGGGGCAGATCCATCCATCCATCCCATCCTCATTCGCTTATCCGAAGTCTGGTCGCAGGGGCAGCAGATCCAGCAAGGGACCCCAAACTTTGCAAAAGATCAGCGGCTCCTCTCCGGCTCTACTTAGCTATCCTCAGGGATAGCCAAGCTTCTCACCCTATAAGGAAGAAACTTGGTTCTCCACATAATTGTACAGTATGCATACTATAAAATTATATTAATATTACATATAGTTTTTGTAGTGAGCCAGGTCAAAGGTGATTGACAGAGTTGGGTAATATAATCACCTCCTGCACCACACAACCCAAAGATGAGCAATATTTACTGAATGATTCAACCAAGAAGATCGACCATGCAAACATTCTTAGGTTAACCGGACAATACCAGATATCTGTGTCTGTTAAGACACATCCATCTGGGGAACCGTCCATTGAAACAGTTTCAATAGAGCAGACACTTTCAAAAAAATACTTTGCAGGTGATTGGACAAACCTGTGAACCAGCGAGTCTGTTGTTATCCACTCTTGCAGTAGAAAAGTCGGGTGAAGAGTGAAAACATATTTTCCATTGAGAAAAGCCTTTGCTCTTCTAATAAATTTGAGAAAAAAAAAACGATGCTAATATCTCTAGGCGTTTTCGACTCAAGTTATTCCCAGGTCGCCTATCTCACGCCTAAACCACATCAAAGCTAAACTACGACGCGCATTGGCAACGCACGAGGTTTACCGGCCTGAATCACCTCGATTTCCAAGCTCTCCAGACTGATTCTCTTGGCGAAGTGAAACTGAAAACTATGCCTAAGTCACAGTGCCCACAAATCAACTCCTAATATCTCTATAGAGAGCCGAGGTCAAATAACTGTATTCTCGCCGTTGACTACCATACTACACACAAACAAACACACGACCCCACTAACTACTACTTAAACTCATAATTTCCCATACTCCCTTGCAGTACAGTACAGTCTGCTCGGGTCACTACATGATATGTTCTTTATACTGCAGAACCTACTGTATTACTCTCTCACTTCAGGTGACTCAACAACTCAAGGGTAAAAAACAAGAACATGAGCAATGCTCTATTCATAAAGACAGGATCACTTGACTTCTGGTCAGCCTCACAGTTACTGGAAGTATAGGACCACAGTGCATTCTACTGCGCTGACTCCTTGGGAACAGAGCCAAAGCAAAGAAGCAGCTTAAATGTCCTCACAATGCAACAAAGTGAATTGAAGGTGGTAAGTGTCTGGTTAATGTGTGACACAAATGATAGCAGCTCACTTAGAGTATGTAGCGCTTGACGGTTCCAAGTGTTACATGATTCACAGTACGATGCATCAGCATTGTGTGATGCTGTTGTTTCCATAGAGTCCCACATTGGTCAGAGGCTCCAATAGCTTGTATGGTCAAGACTTATTTTTACGATGCTCATTTCTTTCTGGATTTATGGACTGTGCACACGCAACAATACATATACCATGGCAACTAACAGATATACTTGGTCAGTGTTGTCGAAACAAAGTTTGTTATTTGAGGCATAGTGTTGCATTCTCATTCTCCAAAATATTTAATCAATAATTCAACCCCATTTCTGAAAAAAGTTGGAACAATACGGAAAATTCAAACAAAAACACAAATGGGTGATTAATAAATTCTGTTCACGCTGTATATTGAAAACACTACATGAACAACCTTGTGAATATAATTATTTTGTGAAAATATATAATCTGATGCAATGCAACACAGACCTACTATTTCCTTTACTTACATTTATTAAATATGTGGGCAATGAAGACCCCCATTTGTGGAGTTTAGCCTTCCCTCTATTTCTTCCATTATTTAGGTCAAGTGCACAGTTGTACAGGGCCTTCGTTGACTTATTTCATGCTTCATGATGCACCACACCTTCTAAATATATAAACAGGTCAGGACTGCAGACAGTTCAAGTATTTAGAAGCAGGTAGGGGTTCGTCCAACCAACTTAAAAAATATGATGCACAAATCTCACATTTCATATTCACATATTCTTTTCATGGCCCTCATACATTGTGAATGTCATTAGTTACACAATCTATACATGCTTGCTGCAAATTGAATATAAAGTGTGTTTAAAAGCTGCCAGAAAAAACATACGAAAAAGAAGATACATTTGCACAGGTTCATCAATCTTAAACCAAACAAATATGAGAAAATTCATATTCTCAGAGGACAACATGACCTACAGTGGATATAACTTCACTTTAGCAGAGTGGGAAACAAAACATTACAGTTTCATTGCAGTGGTTGTGTCCAAAGAGGAATTACAAGGATTTTCTCAGAAAGACTGTTCTCAAATATATTTTACTTCAGAGATTTGGACTTTGGTTATGTTGGCTGCATTTGCAGTGAAATGCTAATCATTAGATATTCCACAAATCTAAAGCAATTCAAACTGTGATAGCATCATAACAATTGACACATGTTTAATAACAATACAACCATTTTTGCTACATCAGAGAATTTGAAAGAGCATTCTCTGTATCACATAAATTATACTCTTACTTATTCTATAATACAAAGCTTATACATTGCATAGATAATTTGGAATGATATTAATTTGCAATGACATACTGACAGAAACCAAATGTTTCATTGCAAAAAGCATTACTAAAAGCTTTTTTAAAAGTATATTAGTTTTACTTACATTGCATACGAATGAGGCATTTAATGTGTAATGAAAGTCCCACAATTCAATATTATTACGATAAACAATACCTCAATTTTTTCAAGGTTGACATCTTATAAGGGATTCCTAACTGCTGCGTCCTCCAACTGCCCTCCACACTGGCCTGTTACACAGTACACTATTTTGCAAAACACAATCAACTCTGCAGGTATAGAACACTTTATTAGATCAGACCATGCTCCATCTGTTGTGATAATGCTTTCCACTGTGCCAGTCGCACACTATGCTGCAACCAAGGGCACTTCAAACACTCCACAAGTAGTCTTCCCTCACCATGAGCCAGCCTTACAGCACACTGTCTCCTCAACAGTGTCGGGCAGTAGTTACTAGTCACTAGTTGCTGTAATGTTATAACTTTTTGAAGTAACTAGTAGTGTAACTAATTACTATTTCAAAAACTTATAATATTATAATTAATGTTATAATATTACAATTACTAATCCAAGTAATGCTGCATTACTGCATTGCAAGAACGAGATTTCTGGTCCTAGCAAACTTAGGTAGGCTAATTGAACCAACCTGTCCAATCATCTGGTTTGAGAGGCTGCAATGTTTTCACTTTGCTGACTCCTAAGGTTCATTATTGTTAAAATAAAGTGGATTATATTCTAAAGTGAGCTGACTACACAGGTTGTCATTTTTCAGAATGGGCGAGACAGGGTAATGATTGTGAAAGCAATATAGTAATGTAACTGGTAACATAACTACAGTAAGTACTTATAATACCCAGTAATAAGTAAAGTAATAATATTACTATTATAATACTATGTATTACTATTCCTAAGTAACTTGCCCAACATTGCCCCTCAACCATAGCAAACCTTCCCCAACATGCTTATACAGTATGTACAGATTTGAATGTGTTACAGCACCTCCAGAAACACAAACGTCCAGCTAACTGTTAATGTTGGAAACACAACAACGTGCCAGAGTCATGTTTACTATCACTATAGGGTATATGCAGTAAGCACGCTAGTAGAGTGAGCGTGCACTGGCTTTACTATTCAGCCCATAGCTTTATAGGTTTTACTGTAGTTGCTGGGCACAGTGAGCACTGGTAAACCTACACCAGAGGAAGACTACAAGGCATACATACTGTATGAAAGTCCTGTTAAATGTACCAATGGTGAGGTTTATACGCTATATTGTTGAGTGGTAAATGTACATATATATTTGTGTATTTCTTCCCACGTCTTTCACTAGAGAAGTCCTTAACCTGCCTGCGACAGTGGCGCAATGGGCAGCGCAGGGCGACAGGTGATCAAGAAGTCACTGGTTCCAACCCAGCTAACTCCTCACCAAGTATCAAATACCTTTGAGCAAGCCACCGAACCATAACTGCTCCCACTGGTCAGGAGGCGCATTGCATGGCTGAGGCCAGCATCAGTGTGTGAATGCACTGTTTGTGTGAATGGGTGAATGTGAGGCTATACTGTAACGTGCTGTGAGTGGCCACAAGGGTAGCAAAGTGCTATGTACAGTAGATGCAGCCCATGTACCATGTGTGCTAGGGCAATTGCAGAAAATGCAACTTTAGTTAAACCATCAACTCTATTTCCATCCATCCTGGATTCAAATGGAAATGTACCAAAACCTGAAGCCCCGTAGTTGAATTCTGTTAATTGTGTGTGTTAAACCTGTGGTTAAAACCAATGTCACAAAAATGTTTGAAACTGATTTTAAATGACCTGGTGGTGGTGCTGGCTCACATTCCTCTCTACGTCTACATCTGCAGAGACCAGATGTTTTCGTACAGTACATACACAGCATAGTACTATTGTATTGTACTTGTATGTTGTTGTGAAACAATATGATTTCAATGGAGGTTGGGGAAAAATGTACTAACGCAACCACAAAATACTACAATGAATATCAGTGTGCAGACCTACAGTAGGTTTAACTAAAGTTTGCTTTAACCATACATTCAAGAAGTTATCAGAAGTGAAACTGGAAATGCCATCTGTTTCCTTAAAAGCTAAACACATAGTTGGCTGTTGCATCCAGGTTCAATCCCTTCTTAGAATGTGTCCCTGATGCTGCATTGACCTGAAAGTCTCGAATTTCTCTCCTCACGCGACCCTAGCCGTTCGCAGAATATCAATGTTCTGCTTGTGTTGATTCAATTTGACCCCTTTGGTGCTTTTGTTTCTGTGTATGAAAAGGAAATATGCCACAGAAGTACATTTCACTGTATGTCCAAATCAACATAAGCAGGCATCTCTGCATTCAGTAGCAGCTACCACTAAATGGTCACTTGTCACTGTCTGATGTCTAATGTAAACTGCATCGCAATAATGCCTGTTGGTGGCATTCAGCCTAGACACCATTACAATATCCATAATAAGACGTCAATGATGTTTTTTTAAGAATTAGAACGTTTCTGGGCAGCATATGACCACAGCACCTCTGAGCAGCAGAGATGGGTAAACCACATTATCATTGCCCAGAAAGAAAAGCCCCTTTTAGAGCCTTAAAGTGGCATGTGAATAGTAATGGGTCACTGAAGCATTTGTAAACAAAGGTTGCCAGCATGTTTTTTGTGTTGTGTTTCTGAAAGTCAGTCGGTTACTGTATGTATAACTGATGTCAGTAAAGGGCAGTTGTGTCTTGTGTGTTCACATGGATATTGTACCATGTAGCCTGTGCCATTCATTACAGCAGTTTCACAGTTAATATTTCTAATTAGCTTCAAAAAAACATAATTAAAAACAGAAAATTCTGCAGTATTGAGTTATGAAATTCTGCAGTATTGAGTTATGAGTTTATAATATATAATATACTCTAAGATCACTTATCACTTATATAGCTGTACAATGTAAGTATCTCTTTTACAGTATATCGCAAGGCAAACCAAACCAGAGATGAAAACTGATGGAAGAAAGATTAATCGTCTCCACAGCAATGCATGCAGAGTCCAGGAATGTCTTTCTAAACGCATGAAAACCTTGTCTGTCCTACTGTGCTGTGGGCAGAGAGAAACTACCCATTATTCCCTGCAGTAGCAATCTATATCAAATGTTTTTGGCCCTATATAAATGTGCTAATTCCCAACAAAACACCGTAGACTGCCAACATTGTTTGGTTAGGGGTAGTATAACCTGTTGTTGAATGTATGACTGCAGCGCTCACTGTAAATGACTCATCACATTGTTATCTTGCGCTGAGGCCTTCTCTACCACAAGGGAGTGGAAAAGGCCTTTGCAAAGCTAGCTGAATGCTGCAAAAGCAAGGGTCTTGGGGTGCAGGGGTGGTGGGATGAAGGCAGCACATGCTGAGATGTAGATGAATAGGTGGGACTATCGTGAGATGTTTGTATTTATTTGTTTGTCACTTCGTGATGGAGTGACCTCAGAATGATTAATCGTTGGTGTTTTTCCGTGGTTTCTCGGTGGCACGACTTTGCATGCCGGGAGTCGGGCCTGGCTCACCATGTACTGAGGGGGCGGTGTATAGAAGACAAAGCTGTGAAAGAAAATATCCTTTCAAATGCACCCCCTCCCCCCCAAGAAAAAAATAAAATAAAATGAATCCCACTTCAAAAACCAAACTCCCAAAGCCTGCCCTCCAACTGAGAATGTTTGCCTGGGAGCTGGGTCCTTCAAGCTAATGGACAGGGCATGAGAGGTCCGCCCTGAACAAGGTTGCCACTTTCCCAACGATGAGGTCGAGGGACGGACTGACAGCCACATTCAAGAGACCCAGGGGAAATGACAGGCTCTGAAGGCGCAGGGTGAAAACTTGAAATACCAGCTCTCAATAGATGTCCATGAAAACACTCTCAACACGTTTCCCACATTGGGACATAATTAAGAAACTCTCTATGGCACAGTGAAGGCTTGGGAAACATGCTGGAGTGATGTGTGTTTTAGGAGTTTGGTTATGACACAATAAAGGGAAATAAAGGATATGTGTTTATATTTTATTGTTGCCTATTTGTTGTTGTCTATCCAGGTTATGGGGACACTTGAATGCAGGCATGGGACTTCCATGTAATCTATGTTGATAGATATAGATATCAACAATCTATTGCATACAATATAAAATACAACATGGCATGTACAGCCCCATATTTATGCAACTTGAAACTTGTATTGCTTTCCTGCAGCACTTTCTATATTGGAAAGTAATACAATGCATTTTGTTATATTTGTGAGAATCATTTGGTGAAATCCATCTTTGTGTTTGATCTCAAAGTGCTTGTGACACCCTGGCTTTATGTCCGAGCATAACCAGGGGACAGAGACAACCTTAATGTCCTCATCTGAGGCGTTGAAATGACAGCGCTGTGTTGCAGTGTGAAGAAGCATAGTGAATGCTGCAAGGAAGGCAACTAAATGAAGAAGGCTATGCTTGGGCTGCTTCTTACATAATTGGAAACACACCGCTCAGTTGCATTTTTGTGGCTGCAACAAGGCTTGATTTCAAGAGGGCAGACTCCTTTTGTCCCATGTGTCACAGCTGAATTATGGCACAGAAAGTCTTAACATCGTCCATTCTGTTCTCACCATGGGACCTCATTTACTGGATAACTTCAACCACAACACCACTGTGGTCACCTGCACCCTCACAAGGCATGTTAAGAAATTGGAATTTAAGTGCTATGAAGAGCTTTTGTTTCTAGGTCCATGGGGATACAAAGAAATATGTTTTATATTTTAGGTACAACTGTTCAAGCAGTCAGTGGGAATGTTGGGCTCTTTGTTATTAAAGCATCAACAGCTTTTATGATATTTATTTCTTCTTCAGTGCTTAAAGTGAAAGAAATCTTGTGTGGCCTGCCCTCATAACCAGACAAATATCATTGTGCTTGACTTGACAGTATCTGTGCATAGTTAGCTTACATGTTGTACTGCACAGTAAGACACATATTACATTCAAGAATCTTAGATGAACCTGTGTGTGTGTGTGTGTGTGTGTGGCTGTCTGTACAACGAGAAAAGGATGAAAGGAGCGATATTTTCTACAATAACAACATGATGGATTGGTACAAGAGGAAAGTGAATTATACCTTGCGTACTGTCATGCTGGACTTTCAACATTACTGTGACTGTCTCTCTCATTGTTCTGAAAGTATTAAAAACTGTGTTAGATCTTGGTATATGGAATCATATGGTGGTTCATCAGTTTAGCACTTGCATGAATACAGTACATGCTAAGACATACAGCATGTACTGTATATATGTGATTGTGCCAGACACATCCACACTGTGCATTCACACTCTGAAAGCTTTATTATTTCACAACAATAATAATAATAATAAGGAATAACAAACAATTCATAAAATAAGGGCTTCATTTCCCTTATCTTTCATGATTATCAGAATGTGTATAGCAGCTGCAATATTTGCAACATAGAGTAGAATTCTCTTAAATGAGATATACAGTTAGATATACCGTACCATTACTATAGTTAACATCTGTTAAAAGTTGGCTTTTTATTACGAAAATGGCAATAAAACTATAGGATGCTACTACAGTAGTAGCACAGAATGGGGCCCCTAACTGACCTTTATAGAAGGGATGTTTTATTGTTCCCTTTATTTGACATTTACACTGTCATGAAAAACGAATGTAATTTACGAATATAATGTAGGTCTTGTAAAATCTGAGTTGTTTTTTTAAAGAATTCTCTTAGGTAATTTACTGACTGCTTCTCCCTTTGAAGCATTTTCAGTGTCTTTAGTCTATGCAACCAATGGTAATCAGCTGAGTGTATTGTGTAGATCAATGTTCAGGTCAATTACTTAGCACTAAATGAGATTTGTATTGATCTAAATAGTCTCTTCAAATTTAAACTGGCAATAGACTGTTCTTTTTCCTGTTTAATAAGATTACATTCAACCATTTCAGTGATGTTTATTAAATGTCACACTAACACATTTTGCTGACATTGGCATATCTTATTGAGAATGGAATGATTATAAATTGGCCATTTTCCTGTACAAAATATCTCCTTTCCAAAATTCTAACTGTTTATTATGCATAGTCCTTACCACACTGTAGACAGTGTTTGGCTGCAGGATCAACATCATATCAGCATCAATGAGATAGTGTGTGATGTCATTCTCCTGAGCAGAGAATGACATCACACACTGTATTTTATCCAAGCACCTCTGATCTTTGCTTGCATACATGTTACTGCGTATGTGTGTGTGTGTGTGTGGGTTACAAAGCATTTGCTTTGTTCTGAGATGCTGATGCTTAGTGTGACATCTAGTGGAAGAAAATGTAATATAGTCCCTTTATTGAATGCAAGTCCACTCCATGCCTGCAGAGGGACTCCCATCTTGATGTAAAAGCTGGTATATTAACATATGGCAAAATAACATAAAATATGTCTATTGTAATTTTGCCTAATATTCTATTGTGGTATAGAAGGAGAGTAAAAGGGATTTATGTTGGTTTTGCTTTAGATGTTCAGTGTCAGGAGTAAACGAGGGTGACTTGATTGAATCTATAAGGTCCAGGAGCTATGAGCCATTTATGATGGGTGCAACCAGATGAGATCAAGGCATGGCAGGGCTGGGGTGTGGGTGTACTGGGGTTTGACGAGGGCCATAAACATAAAGGAGAACTTCCTGTGGGCCAGATCTGTTCCTTTCTATTTTTAATTAACAGCTGGTTTAGATCTATCATGATATGACTAGCTTCCAGGTATCTCTTATAGTTTCTTTATTGTCAATTATAAACTAAATGTGATTACCATGATCTACACTAAGCTATTATACATTTAAATTTGTTTAGAGCCTATACTTAAGAGAAAACAGTTCTGAACTCTGACATGAGCTTGTTTTATTATATCTAGAATTCCAATCTAAAAGAAATGTACATTTGTGTGTGATTTAGTATTTATCACACACACACACACACACACACGCACACGTGTGGCCAGTAAGGAATGTTCAGTGCCTTAGAGCCCTGTAAAGCCTGCATGCATCAAGCAACATTCACTGAGGAGTTTGTGAAAGGTGTTCAGCCTCTACACGTTGTTCTGTATTAGAACATATGAGAGATTGTGGCATAGAGTCTATACATAGCAGGTGGTCCTGTTTATTTTTGCCCATCTTGTTCATTAGTACATTCATCTTCGATCACCGTCATTTCCAATGACAAAGCATTCGCTGCCATAACATAGCCTCTTGCTAATGTCTCACACAAGCTTTGCTAAGTGGATCAAGCTTTTACTGCCATTTAGTGACCCTACAGACACATACACACACACACACACACACACACCCTTCGCTTATTGTCACAGCTGCTGTCGATTTCCACTCTGTGTGTGTCTGCCAGCTATACAGAACCACAATACTGAGCCGATACTGCCTGTTTTTGCTTTAGAGACGAGTTCTGAACGTGCACTGGAAAAAAAAATCTAAAAAAGCAAAGCCTCCACTATTAATATATGTTTTTATTACATTTGTTTGTGGCATTGGACCTACATGCCTTGAGGTTAGAGTAATGGGAATATAAAAATAATTAAAGAAATTAGAGCAATTCACATTAAAAAAAAAGCCCACACAGCTAGAGGCTTGAATAAAGCCTCCAGGGCAATGTTTATGCATTATGTGAGAGTGTAATGCTCCTAGCAGCCACAGGTTGTGTGGTGTGATAGCGCTGGGGGTGTCAGCCATGTTGAAAACCTCATTAATCACCGGTATGGAGCCAATGTGTTGTGCTTGATGGATTGCACTGAGAAGACAGTGGCAAAGAGCAACTGGAATTATTTCCACTTAAATGTATACTGCATGTATCTGAATTCAAATGTTTTACATATTGCTTTATATTTGGATACCGGATATAATCTTATTTAGTGGTATTAAACTGGCTTGTGCAAAACATATTGCACAATATGTAGCATATTTAGAAAATATGTATGAACGAGGCCAAAATCACGTAAGAAAACCTGGAGGCACCCTGTCTCTCCAAATGTCCAAATGTGGCATGGAGCACAACAAGAAGATCCACCCATGGCCAATGTGAGACAGATGGTGTGATTATGTTAGCATCTGTGGCTTACCACTGCTGTAAAATAAATCTCCTCCTTCTAGAAGTTCTGGGCATGGCGTTGTCTTCAGCATCATTAGCATGGTATGGAATCATGCCTGCATGTGCCTGGAAATGTCATTAGCCTCCTCCGAGACAAAATGTCAGCCTTCCAGAGCAGGTGTGTTAGCTTCACGCTAACACAGTTAGCCTAGCTGAATTTGGGGAAAAAAAGCCTAAAATCTAAATACCACATGGATTCTTTCAAATACCTGACAAGTTGTTTCCTTTTCTTAGAGAAGAGGTGTGTGTATAGGCAGCAACAGTGTGTGTCATGAACTGTAGGTTGTGCTAATAGGCCATGAAAGAGTAGATGGCCCATTTTCAATTTAATTGGTTAGCTAGGTTCAAAAGGGAGCCATAAAAAACGGAACTAGCTTGTTACCTTTCACAAGTTTTTATCAACTTCAGCTGTGAATTTGTTTTGTTCAAATTATCCTGCAACGTTACTAGTACATTCCATAGCACATGGACATAGCCTACAGTCTGTCATGGAGGTAATTCCTTTCATCTCGACAGCAATGGCCAGTTAAAATAACTCAAAGAGGTATAGTTGTTTTTACTATTTTAAGGGTCTCCCACATTTCCCACAATCTATTGTGTAAGCACTGTGACTAAAATGTCACTCATACGTAGGACACTGTTTTTAAACTGAACAAATTATTCATAACGTTTTACCTATTGTAACTCATTTGTTTGGACGTGACACTTTCAGAGCCATAATTGCAGTCTTGGGTATAAAATACTATATATATATATATATATATATACAATACAAGAAGCTTGTGTTGTGACTAGACTAGAATGCATTAGAATGGTTGTGGTCGTATACCTTTGTTAAAAATGATGTGTGTACAATGGTGAATACCCAGAATATAAATAGGCCTTCTGCAGAACAATCCAGTGGGATGTCTTAACATTTTAGAAAGATAGTTTTGCAAAGAAAATCTGGAGAGGAAGAGAATCTAGCCGTGGTTCCCTGAAGACATGCATAGACTATCCTGGCAGCCTACATCTCCCAATGTGACCCTCTGTATTCCCCCTTCGAGCTCCAGCATACCATGTCTGTCCACACGTCTGCCTGTACTGGTGAGTAACTGAGGGGCTTTTGTGTCTTGAGCCGGAAAGCCTGCTACATGTCACCCTCAACTTGGCCCATTAGAGCAATGGTTCTCTAGTGGGGTGTTGGGGCCCAGAGGAGTCATGGAATAGATAGGGTTAATAGGGGTCATGTGATGTGTCAGGTGTCTCTCCTCACAAAGGACACATATAGCCTGCCAAATATGATTTTTTAACCCAATTCTTTTGCAAAATAAACCAATAGATCTCCACAAAACCAGGGGTGTCCAAACTATGACACAACGGCCATGAGGCAGATTTTTTTGCGGCCCCAAGCTTTACTTAATATGATATGTGTTGGCTTGCAAATAATGTGTTGTAAAGATATGAGTCACGATTCTCGATTTTTAGGACCCTTCAAAAATCTGCGGTAGACCTATACATAATTCCATTAAAATCTTTTTTGACCCCCATCTTGGTTGGATTTTTTTTATACCATTTATTCCGATTATAAAATAGAAAACCCAAAAGAGGTTATTTCCAGAGAATAATATGTGTATTGATAGCCGCCTTTTGGTAAGCTTGCACTAAAAATGTGGTCTATTAAAAGAAATAACATGTCAATTTATTCATAGAAAGAAGGAAATAGGACTTCGTTAAGGGAATATTTCTAGTGTCCATAGAAACCTACCCTTCTTTGGATCGGCTTTGGCATCCGCTGCCATACACTTTTGTGCTTTGACCTTTCATAAGAAACAAATGAATGTATTATCACTCACTAGTGCCATTCTAGGCACTTTTTAATCGATTCTTTGTTCCATTTTATTATACCTTTTTCTATTTGTGTTTCTTACCTTGGACAGTATTTTTGTGTCGTAGGAAAGTTGTTTGCACACACAGTATTTGTCTTCATGGGTCAAACATTTTGCCAACCACTGCATTACAGCATCGCTTAAACAGGTCAAATCCTCTCCGCTCCACTCCCTCGCCCCAGACTCATCTGTTTGCTTACAATTTACGACACTGCTGCTGTGCAGTGCGTGTTTGCCCTAAGGACTGACGATGGAACAGTGGAAAGGGCACATGCGTGAGCTGTTCCTAACGTGCCACCCACACGGCTCTGAGCAGGGTGTTATCCACCGCCATAAATCACTCGGGTCATTAAATCACACACCAGACTCTCCTGCCCTTTCTCATCACTGGCCTCACTCCATCTTTATTCAATTAGAGATATGAATGGGCCACGATACCATGGCCAGCTTGACATGACTGAAAATGCCATGTTTTTTTTTGTTATGAGTAGCAGGGTCTGCTGGCTTGACGAGCGTACTGGGACAAGGTGATAAGCTTTACTGAGGTTTGGCGGCTAGTCTCACGCCTGCAAACTGTTTTTATGGCAGTGCAAGACATTTTATCGGCTCTTTTATTGTCCGTTCCCATTGATAGTAAAGGGACACTCCTTTATTTGGTACGTACATTTGCTCTAGTGGTTGAAAATGTGCATGCTCCCCTGTGAGTGTACTGTAAATGTGTGGCTGGCACTCCTTTCTACTCCCCCCAACAAGATATTGGACCATCGTTCACTACCCCTCCCCATAGACAGCGGTGTTTCAAACATGAACAGTGATCTGGGGAGGACCCTTTGTGTCCTGGGGAACTATAATGCAAATGCTTGGAATATTCAACCCAACAAAACGTTTAACATTTTAAGATTAGGTGTAACATTCTTTTTGGTCATAATATTATGTTGATTCTTGTGTAATATTTGTATAAACTGTAACTAGATATCTCTGGTTGGATACTTTGCTCATTTCCATATCTATGTGACAGGCAGGCACAATGTTCTGTCTTGACGGGGACGCTGGATCAAACGTCACCACAGAAATACAAGACAGCGTGGCTCATAGTGACTGTAAGTGATGCAATGTGAAGCCATAACAGACACAGGCAGCTGCCTCAGCAAGTGAAGAGTTGCCAGAACCCACATTATTTCCTTTCAATATAATCAAGACATTAACAGGGGACAAATGTTACATCTGCCGCACCACAACTTAAAAGAGCCTTGGGTGAAATCTTTGAAGGCTCTATGTTATATTTTCCAAGAGAACTGCCACTGAAATGCAAACTAGGTGGTGTAAAACGTATGATGCCATGATGAAAGGAATAACTGAGTTCTTGAGACAACTGTTCTTGAGAAACCATGTACGGTATATAACTGCCAGCTAACGTATATTCAACCATCCATTAGATGGATAGGCTACATGCTACAGCAAAGAATTTTGTTTAGATTTACTATATGAAGAATTAGACGGAAGTGATCTCCACAGCAGAAGGTAACGTTGATGAAAACAGTGAACCCAAACCATGCAGCTGTCGAAATAAGTCACCATCATATTTTTTTGACATAGCAGCCAGAGTATCAAACACGTCACATAGGGGCAATCTCTGTGAATATATTATGATTGCTGGACGCATAGGACGGCTCATAAGACACCTTACATTTGAGACATGTAGAAAATAAGAATAGACACATTTGTATCTGTGGTTATTTTGAATCGTCTTCCTCCATAAAGACTTGAGGAGCATACTGCTCACTTTAATACAGAAAGTTATTTAGATTTGAAACTCAGAGAGTGCATGCTGAGTAGCTCAGGCATACATCTACAGAGTTTAGACCTTCATAAAATATTAATTTACACTTACACTTACTTTCGAGGATATTGGTAGGACATTATGAATTGAAGAAATGTAGAGAAACATGGAATCCATGCTGCTTTATTGCCGTGAGGTCTGGCTGTCTCAGTCAGCATCTGCCATTGACAGACAAGAACACAGAGCTAGTCAGGGTATTGTTTTGGCAGTCCAAAGTCACCTGAACTCTTGGCAACCTTGCCATCGTAACAATCCCCTCACGCTTACAGAGGGGATTGTTTGGTATTAGTTAGTATTCATTTCTGCCACTAGCTGTCAGACTCTGTTACCATTGATACATTTGTACAGAGTGGTGCTTCAAATGGTTTTACAGTACACGTTGTATTTTGTGACATTGATGGTCAGCGGAGATGGGCAATGACATGCTAGCTGGAGTATAATATGTATATATGTATATATATATATCTCACAATAAATGTTAATTTGTGCATTAAAGTGTTGTGAACTGTCCAATGCAAAGATGACAAAGGAATGACAAATCGTTTCCAATTAAAAGCACATATTTTGAGCAACAACCTCCTTTGTGTATAGTATTTAATTATCACTTTGTTTAACCACATAAGATGATATGCAGTGGAGCAAAACAATCACACCAAAGGCTTCCAGGCCACAAACACTTTCATTTGAAAAGTGAAGGAGGTACAGAAATAATATTAAGTATAAAGAGATGAGGAGAAGCAGGTGTAATCGTACCAATTACTGCTCTCATGAATTTAATCAAAACACAAGTCCCCCTTAGAATTCATGTTTATGAATTATATTTAAGATGGTTTGGCTAATCTCTTATTACTCTAGGCGGTGCACTTGACACTATCCAACATGTTAACTCAACAATAAAATCCGCTCTCTATATCAAAGTCGTGGTTTAGTGTGAGAGTGTGTTACAGCCCTGCTTTGTTTTAGCAGACCTGTGGCTCTTATTGGCTGTGTGGGCCAGAATTAGGCTAATTAAGTGCACCTGGGCAATTGACAAATACATGTGTGTTGCAGCACACTGTCTGTGTGACCCTGCTGGCACCACACATGCTGGCTGGGTTGTGGCTTAGTTTGGGTAGCATGCAACACATGCCACAGATATTCAGCACTTACACCTACAGACATTCACACCTAATTCTGGTTTTTATTCTGTTAGTTAGTTTAGTGTTTGTGTTCGTTTAGTTTATGGCCCTTAAGCCACGTCGTGACATGAAGGCTCATCCGTGGTCTGTTTTGTTTTGTAGTGCTGTTTGTTTCCATTCTAGTGAGCTGCTTTGTTACCTTAATGTTACATGTTCTATTTGTTTTTGTTGTGGTCTTCGCTGTTAGGTTGTAGCAACACTGTCTGCTGTGTGTGGATGTGTCGGTTTGTTGTTTTTGAGCAGAGAGTTGGCTCGGGGCATTCCTTGGCTGTCTTGGGGGGTTGTCAGCTTGCTGATCGCCTACCCGCGTCTTGGGCTTCATGCTTAATTCCTCCCACCAACGAACCATTCAAAGACTAGGTTTAAGTTAGTGTGGGTTTTTGTTAGTCAGAGGGAAGACAGACCTAAC
Organism: Typhlichthys eigenmanni; assembly: GCA_027564635.1. Taxonomy (NCBI): domain Eukaryota; kingdom Metazoa; phylum Chordata; class Actinopteri; order Percopsiformes; family Amblyopsidae; genus Typhlichthys; species Typhlichthys eigenmanni. The sequence continues at coordinate 764 of JAODUK010036954.1, read as the reverse complement.
CAGTATGGGTGGTTTAAGTGGCTCTGTTAACTCACTTGGATATTTATGGTTGGCATGGTTTATTGGTCAGCTGATTAGTTTGTTGATCGGTTGGCTTATCTGAAGCCCCAGGGCCTATGAAGACAAGGGGCCTATAAGCAAAATGTGTTTAGTAATTTGTTGAATTTACTGTCCATTGCTTGAAATTCATGATTTTGGTTGCTGATTGGTCTAATTTACAAGTAACCCACGTGGGAAGCATGACACAACACACAAGCCTATCGAATGTAAAAGTGAAAGGGGCGGGGCTTGGGAAATGTCAATTGAAAGAAGAATATCCCATAAACAGTTTAACTCGATAACTTCCTGGTTGTGTTATTCGCAGGATAGGCTACTAGCTGTTGTTTTGTGAATGCTTAATTGATTCATGTGTAGACAAGAAAGTCAGTAGGATATTCTGCACAGCCAGTGCAGTCTGGAGAAAACGTGCGTAAATAAGTGAATGGGAGCTATGGTGACTATATCTGGAGCCTTAATAAATCCCTCCACCAGTCACACAAATGGCCTCACTCACAGAGTGAGTTGGATTTTAGCGACAGTCATGGTTTTTTCGTAGTCTGTAACCTACATAAACATATTTTAGTAATCTCGTTATTGCCTAGGTCTGCTCCAGCGCTTTAACAAACCCGCCGGTAAAATATCAATCCACTGGTCTTTTGGCCCTCTTCCTTGGGGGTGGTGGTCTGGGGGGGCGGGGCCGCCGTCCGGGGCCGGGATCGGCCTCG
>JAODUK010036944.1:9789-21492 GCA_027564635.1 Typhlichthys eigenmanni | reverse complement strand
TGTATATTAAATATATCCCTCTGCAATATATTGGGAATATTTCTGCACCTTGTAACCTCTTTCCTATCTCTTTAATGTAAATACTAACAGAAAATAACACAGTTGAGTTTTGTTTATTTATTTGACTGTGATTTCACATTTTGTGTTTGTATGAAGGATACAACGTGAACATATATTTGTACCTTTTTATTTCTAAAATATTAGTTTTATAAGAGGAGATTTCATAGATTTTTTTCTGGAGGAACTACCTTGTTGGTTGTTCTTTCTGGACCTTATACAACTGCAACTATTGGCACTTTCTGGAGTTGTAGTGGTATTCAAAACAGTTCTTTGACTTATGATCTCCAAAGAGGATTGGTTCAGAGTTGCAGATTTGACAGGATTGCAGTACAAAGCTAGATAATATACTCTACGAAACACTGGCCTCAACTGAAGATGACTGACACACACACACTGTAATGCTTCTTTATTCTATGTAGACCGTGGTTCCAACAACAGTGGCTACTATGATCTGCAGGCAGTTCTGACACACCAAGGCCGCTCTAGCTCCTCTGGTCATTACGTGGGATGGGTCAAAAGGAAAGAAGGTAAAACATTCTCTTAATAATGAAGTACTGCGATAACGCCTGCTGTGCATATTGTGTGGGACCTAATAGCTTCTCTTTGATGGCTGACTTTCTCTCAGATGAGTGGGTGAAATTTGACGATGACAAGGTGAGCGTTGTAACACCGGAGGACATCTTGCGACTGTCTGGTGGTGGAGACTGGCATATAGCGTACGTTCTGCTCTATGGTGCCCGGCGACTGGAAATTCTTGAAGAGGAACACTAACAGCAAAGACCTCTTAGACAACATCCAATACATACGAAATAAAATGCCATTTCAGAGCACTGTCTGCATAGATGTGCATTAAATCCGGGTGTCTTTAAAATGTAATGACCGTAATCTTTTGTTTTGTAACTGATGCAGATGCTTTGTAAACCATAATCTCTGCAAAATGGAGTTGTGTATTCTACCTGAGTAAAGTTTTAAAATTGAGATAATTAAGTGGGTTATTTGGACTGAATATTTGAAAGCACTCTTTAGTTTCGTTAAATGTTTTATACACATTGTATATTTTATAAAGCCTTTTGCTAAGGTGCTCATGTCACATGCAAACTATTCATGCCTCTGTAGTTCTTGAACTTGAACTAATCAATTTGTACAGAACATTTTTGCCAATTGATCCTGAATTCAGTTGTCAGGGAGATGCATGCATTAGTGGTTCATTAGCCATTTTGAACTTGATGTTAAAGTCTAGGTTAATATCAGGCTTATGCCATGGTTGTTTCCTTTTGAAAGGAAATTATATGGTAAACCACTGAGTTTAGTGGCTTGAGGTTTATGGTTGAGAAGCCTTGCAAATTTCAGTTTTGCATCTCGTGTCATGATTACGTTTCTCGTTATATCAGTCACCCCGACACAATGTAAGACCTTGCACTCACTGTAATAAGTTAACTGATATCGATTCAACGATGGTTAAAATAAAATGTTATACCAAGTGCGTACATTCATTTTAACTAAAGCATGAGACAAGTGTTAGAAAAAGATCTTTATTGATCATTCTATAAGGAAGAAAAATCATTAAACGCTTCAAACTAGAACAATATAGTAAAGAACCAAAACAATACATATAAAGTAAAAAAAAAAACATTCAGGCCTCATTGAGGCTGTCTGCAATCTGGGAGAACCCTGCTGCGTTGAGGGCTGACACCAGGTTCTCCACTGTGGCCTGTGGACCCTCCCTGTCCTGCCAGGACACAAGCAGCAGCTTAGCCTGCATGTCCACATCTTCACTATCTGTTTCTATCTCCCGCAACTCTGCCGCCTTCATCTCCAGCTGCCCTGCCAATGTCTTCCACTGGGCGCCCAGTTTGGCAGCTATGTCATCCATCTGTTGGTTTGTCACCAGCTTGCTCTGCATGCTTGGACCTGGGCAGAAGCATTTAAAGATTGTGTGTAAAGCAGACAAATGTGTTTTGAGATGGTCACACCACAGATAAAGGTCATATTAACCAGCCAAATTGGACTTAATACAAAAGTAGCCAAGTATATAAAATGACGTTTCAAAAGCGTGAAAATATAACCAGCATTATCTGTTCTAAGTGCAGGGGGTGTGTCAGCAGAAGGCGCTGTAACCACACCCATTGCGTGCTTTACGGTAAACTCCATACCGCGGTGTTGTGCCAAAAAGGTAACCTCAGCCGAACATCGATTGGAAAATGTAGATGTGCATTCACTTTAGATGTATACTGGTAAAAAGGATTCAATTGGCTATAATATTGGGCTGTGTGTGCTCTCGTGGGCAGAAGTTTCCAACAGACCACTTTTTAGCAGTTCACTTTTGGCATGACACCTGCAGATGGCGTGAAATGATGTTCTTGTCAAGTAAATCTAGCCTACAGCTTGTTAGATTTTATATTTTCTTTTAGATATGTGGTTTACATTTTCTTTTGGAAAGAGGATTGGACTACATGAAGACAGTGAGTTGGATTATTTGGGTGCTGATTTGAGCACGAGAATGACGACTGGATTTGGCAGCCGGGTGTTAGCAGTAGGCTAGGCTACTAAACCAGTAGGTTTCAAATAATGCACATTGACTCTCAATCATAGTCTGCTTATTTCTGCAATGAAGGCATAGCTATCAGACTGTGGGCTGTTAAAAAACTAATTTAGCTATGGAATTGTACACGGTTGAAGGAGAGTACATTTAGTAGGCTAATAACTTGCATTGGAGCAGGATACTGATCTGATTCAAACACTCTACGCTTTTATATCCTCGCGGTGTTACGGAGAGAGGTATGCAAATTGGGGAACCCCCGTATAGTGCCCCGTTTCTGGCCCTCCCAAAAAATCCTGAACAAGAAATTATGAGATACAGTTTAACAGTCGAAATCTTCAATACAATACTACATAGTTAACAGCGTTTTCACATATTTAAATGAATGGATTTCTAACATATATAAAAGTATTTCCAAGTACATCTGTATTTGCTTTACACGATCTTTAACAAACGTGTAAAAGTGTATATATTAACAGTCCCTGTATTAAAAACCAATGCATGTTTATTAAATTATCATAATCAAGACCATTGTTGTTTCAGCATGTGTGCTGCTGTGTTGACAAGAAAGCAAATCACTGCAGGCAACATTTCTCAACATCATCCTGGAGCCATTAAGTTTGTCAACGCACTGTTGCTTTTCAGACAGCTGGCTGAATAGGAGCAGTGTCTGGAAGGGGCTTTAAAAATGTGACCAGTACGACTTACTGTCGTTGCTTTCTTTGAGAAGATTATCTCCATTGTCGTCATCGTCCTCCTCTCCTGTTTTGATCTCCTCAGAAGGGATATCTTTCTACACATTTGAAAAGAAAGCATAATCAGATGGAGCAACAACAGGCACATTTCTGTCTTCACACACAGAAAAATCACACAGATCCACATGCGTCCATATCTCACCGGCAGCTCTTTGGCCAGTTTGCTAACCATGCTGTCCAAGTAGTCCGCCAGACTCTTGAACTTCTGGTTGGTCGGCTGAAAGAAATGGGGACTTCTCCTAGACAGCAGTCTAAGTGCTCGCCAGCCATAGTTAGAGTTCCTCACAACCCTGTTTAAGTTCACAGATAGACACGCTCACTGTAGGTAAGCATGCTCTGAAGTCCGCTGGACCTCAAATGTTCCAACATGAAGAGTTACGTGTTTTAGTAGTCATACTTGTATTCATCCTCCACCATGTTAGCAGGGTCGGCTTGCTCAATGGCCTCAGCAAAGAACTCATCCAGCGATGGCATGAACTCCCTGCATGGAAGATAAGATAAGGATATAACATGGGACAAGTAGAAAATTTGTTGCCACTGTAAATCTCAAGTGTTGCTGAACCACTAACCTGTTGTCTGATTTGCAGGCCTCCATGTTGTCGTGGTTCAGGTTCCACAGCCTAGTGAGCTCGTCACTAAAGGCAGAGCGCTTGTGTAAATAGGCTGGCCATCGACACACAAACTGATGTAGTGTGACATTACTGTGTTACCTACTTTCCCATAAAGAGCTTGCGGTCCGGGCCTTTTCCAAGGAAGTCTTCTGGAGCCTGTCGTTTTCTGGTGTGTCTCTTGGGTTTGTCATCCACCGCCCTATGAGAAATCAATGAGAGAAAAAGAAAGGGTCAAATATCATTTTGCACACAGGCAGACACCATGGGGATTCATTTCACTTTGACTTACCTCTCTTTGACAAAGCTTGGGCATCCCTCATTCTTCCACGTGTTCCAGTTCTCTTCAGTGCTCAGGATATGCTAAAAGACAAAGGAAGTGTGACTGCGACACTATTACAATTAAATGAATCAATGGCAATTAAAGTAAAGGGCGGCATGTGGCGCGGTGGTAGAGCGTGGCGATGGTTGATCAAGAACTCGCTGGTTCGAACCCCGCTAACTCCCCACCAAGTGTGGAGGTGTCCTTGAGCAACACACCTAACCTTAACTGCTTCTGGTGGTCAGGTGTCTCCTTGCATGGCTGACATCGCGTGTGTATGAATGTGTGTGTGTAAATGGGTGAATGTGAGGCAAATAATGGAAAGAGCTTTTGATAAGAGCTATACATGCAGTCCATTTACCATACCAAAGTAACTCAAAGACAACTCCCTTAACCAGCACCCTGCCACGCAACGTTGACACAACTCACCTCAATCATGGTGGCAAACTTGTCTCCTTCAGGTGGAATCTCTCTCAGCAGCTAGAAGAAAAATGTGCCATTATATGTTAACTTTAACGTGAAACCTTCTGTCTATGCAACCATCTTAATAGTACCATCCACCCCTATATTATGAATTATAAATATAAAGAAGCGTGTCGTGCAAGAGAGCACACACATCTAGCCAATACATGGGCGACACCAGTACAACAGCAACAGGGAGGGCCAGACTTACCTGGTAGACCAGTTTTGTTGTTTCTTCAATCCAAGTACTTTGGTCATCATTCAAAACGCAGCTGGAACTGTACGACAGGGATTAGTAAATACCACCAGACCACGTAGCACACGTCTGTATCCCCTGTATCATCCTGAGAATGTGTAGGCTGCATGTTCCACCTTTTAAACTTAACCTGGCCCTTCAGGTACTGGAACAGGATGAGGTACTGCAGGAGAATGTGTCGCCTGAAGTTACTGTCACTGAGCTGCAGGTCCATCAGCTAGATGGGAGAACAGAAGACATAAAACGTGGGTTTAGTAAACTGTTTACCAAGTTGTAAAGCTCAATTGGTTCATACAACCACATTTATTGGAATAAACATGACAGAAGCATCTGCCCTTCACCTTCTCACTGGTAAGGAACTTGGCAAAGTAAACATGTTCTCCTCCAGATGTTCTCAGCTCCTCCAGTTTCCTCTTGGAGGCCTGCATATCATCCAGCTTGTAGCTCTTGAAAACTGCAAGGGTCTCGTCTGAGTACTGGAAGGGACAACATACATATGGCTCAGCATATATTCTGCCATTCATTTCACCTGTAGGCAGAGAACACTGCTAACTTCAAGCTCAAATCAAAACAATGTGCAATATCTGCGGCCCCGCTCCACACATCGAAACACATTAGGACGGGAAAACGTACATAAAATACCATAATTCAAAGTGTATCAAAATAAACGACTGTATTTTACAAAACAGTAAGTTTGCAATAGAGCATGGAATCACTTCACAAATGTTATCAGGCAGCCTATTAAACTCACTCAGTAAGTTAAAGGTATAGTCAGTCATTCTAGAAAATGCTTGTTGATATTTACAGTAAGCTTGAGCTAAACAAAACACCTCTCCCGTCAATGCCATAGGATGCTCCCTCAGAAACAGCACCCCATACATCAGAAACACATTGTGACCACACTGAATTATTATATCACCATGCACATGGAACGGGCAGATAGCAAACCATGAGTAAACATTTACTGAATTTGAATTGTATTGAAGTGATTTATAAAAAAAAAAGGGAGCTCAGCCAATCAGCCAAGCTGAAAATGAAGTGGGGATGGCCTTCCAAGCCAGAATCAGATAATTGTATTGTTATGTTGTCCTTTATGTCCCACTGACTATACCTTGTGTACAACGTTTGAAAGCACACATCTTTTCTTTGCTCAACAAATCTGACATACAGAGTGCAGCCACTTAAAGGTGAGGGGAGCTACACAGACTGATACATTCAGCCAATATATTCTGTCTGCCAATTGTTCGTTCTGTGTGCGCTGAAAAGAAAACCCGTCTTTCCACATCCCTGATTATTGCTATAAAGACAATTTCCTCTGAGATTATAGTCTAGAAACCGTGATGACATTCACACAGTCACCGTGGATGGTGCACTACAGGGATGGTTTATTCCTTAGGGCGATTGGGCAAAGCACGGCCAATGGGAGAAGGAGAGAGGAGGGAATTTCAAACTTTACCAGTGTATGCTACAGTAGCTGACTGTCCTGCCTCTTAATATCTTAGTCCAATCAGCGTCCAATGTTCCGTGGAGTACATATAGCCTCCAGCACCTTTTTGGGCGATTTCAATATGGCTGAAAATCCTCCTGACCATGAATGGGTCATTGGAAGCCTGCTAACGGACCCATTCATTTGTATTAGGTGTGTTGAAGCAGGGAGACATCTAAAACATGCAGGACACCGGCCCTCCAGGACCAGGATTGCCCACCCCTGCCGTAGACACTAGGTAGCCTACTACCGTAATGTAAGAGATTGGGCGAGAGCATTTTGCTGCACCTTGAATGGGTCACCAAAACAATTGCCCTCCCTAATTTCCTAAGAGGAGCAGTCGTCACTGGTGGACGAATTAGGGGTTGCTAAACACAATGACGTTGATGCTATGCATGAAGTCAAGCGTTCAAAATTGTGATAGAGCTAGATGAAGCAATACAAACAGTTGTAGCAACGCTGATTGATTATGTTCTATCCAATAGTTTCAAAATGAACCCGAGTGGTCTAGGCGACTGCAAACATTCCCCAATAGAGCAGGTCTAGACCCTGTTCACAAAGTGAATTTTGTGTCTGGTTACACCATGGGTTACACGAGGTAACAATCAGAAGCTGCACCAAGTAAACGTTTCACATGAAGTATTTTACAGTATTTTTAAACTACAAAAAAATAAATTAGTTTGATACAAAATATATAGCCATTTTAAACAACCCTCAAATCAAATAAAAATGACAAAAACTATATTGTATTTCAAATACATGCATCATAAATACTGCCAATTCCTGACTACGGCTTTGTTGATGGGAGAGGTGTTCGCCAATTTATTTATGGTCCCATGTGATTATTTTTTCAACATGCACAGGCAGTGAAATGCGAGGAGATGTTTGGTGAATTTGACAAAAAGTGTATTAGCTTACAATTATCTTGCAATAGCAGACTACATTTCATTAGGAATAAAATGTTTAAACGGGATACATTTCATTAAATTGTAAAGCAGAATGGATCACCTTGAGAAATGTAATCCAGGCGAATTTATCGTAGCACTGTAGAGGGTTTCTAAAGTAGTCTTGCAATGTCCAGAACTTTCTGTACAGGTTGTAGTCAATAGGAATAGAACTGAAAGAGTAAAGTCAAAGCTTTATTTTATTTTCCTCCAAATAGAGACAAGATATTTAAGACTAAACTTAAGTTATGTACCATGGAGCAGGGGCATCCTCTTCACCCATTTCTCCTTCCTCTACCTCCATGCCATCTTCACGCTCTTCTGTGTGCTAGGAAGGAAGCAGCATGAAATACAGATACACCAAGACTGAAAATGCAATCATATCAAATCAGGAATTCATAATAACACGTCCCTGTCACTTACTTTCTGTCCAAGAGTACTCTCTTGTTCATTCTTGTTGAATACAGTGATGTTGTCAAGGTTGAACTGGCTCTGCAGATTGAGGCCTGGAGATTCAACAGAAAGGTGGTCAGAGAAAATGCTTCTATCCAACATGTAGGCAGTAAGCCAAGAACATAATTAAAGGGGAACCTCACCCTAACATGCGTTTTCATGGTACACTCCGTCCGCTCATACATCACCAAATTAAAATGTTAACATTAATGTTAATGGGGGTCCCACTCTCAATCCCCTCACTCAGCTCATTGACGCATTTTTCAAAATTGTCTAGTGGGTGGTCAGGCTCAGAGCTGGGGTGCAGTTACACTTTAAGAACAGTTCAAATAAACTGCTAGATTTTTCTTTTTGGAAACTTTATTGAAACTAAATACAGAAAATTATGTCAGTGTTGCTGACTGATAAAACAAACTGGATTTTTTTCCCATTGTAAACATGAGTATGATGGAGACCAGACGCACATAAGGAAAAGCTAGACTCACTTTGATTCAGATTAAAGTGAGAGAGCCACCTCTCACCACATACAAACTACACTCAAACAACTGCATAATGCACAAACATAGTCTGTTTTAAAGTTACTTGAAACATCTTGACACTATTCATTTTCAAATGTGTAAAAGTCTTCTCACCTGATTTCTCAGACAGGGGGAACAGACGAGCCAGGAAAAGCTGAATTCTCCCACAGAACACCGTATTCTGGGACTTTGATAGCCTCCTCAGGAGGTCTACAGACAGAAAATATGTTTTACCCTGCCAAGTCTTGTCCAAACAAGGTATAGCAAGGTATAGCAATATACAATCCTTACCATTACACATCCTCAACAAGTAGTTCTTCCCAGCAGTGTAAAATGAGTTCTGGAGATAACAGAACATATATGTTACAGAAGGCAAAAAGGCGGTAAATAATATTAACTTGAGAGCATTTATTGGAGTTGTACCGATTTCCAGGTGGAGACATTTTCTTCAACAAAGGAGAATATTTTATCACATTGGTCGAGAGGGAGACAGTCCAGTACATCTCCCAGCAATACCAGAGGTGTTGCAGCAGAGCATATTCCTATACATAAGTGGATGAAAGTCATAAAACAGCTGCCATAGCATTATCTACCAAAAAACATAAGGCCATTCAATAAAAAATAAAAAAAACAACGTATGCACAGCTCAAAGACACCAATAAACTAAATCAAAATCTACAAATTCATATGGCTCCATAAATACTTAATGGAGCTATATAGTGTGTGAGCAAATACTGGGGGACACATTCAGAAACTTACCCTCTGTAACTACATCAATACAAAGGTAAATAAGAGCCAGGTAGTCGTCACAACTTGCCTTCTGTTCAACCTGCAAGAGGTTAAGATAAAAACATATGTATTAACGCTACCCTACTGTTTTATGTTAAGAATTTAAAATCGTAATCAATAAACAGTCTCTCACAAGCTGATCACCAAGGACTCCTCTCAACGCTTGATCGAGTGTGGCTTTTTTTTGTGTCTCACTGTGGGGAAAAGCGAGTAATGTGATCTGAACCGGACATAACTTGAACTTTTTGTGATTCGAATTCATAAATAAAAACAAGCATTACTTACTTCCCGGGAATTTGGTTGAATGCATTTATTAATGGTTTGCTGCTCTTTGCTACTAGAGCACCGTTGGCTGCACCCTGGGCGATAATGACGGAGAGAACAAATGAGAAATGTACCGTACAGTGTCATCGCATACATAATACAATTAATGCTGAATTAAACCTGTAACGACATCCAGAAGCTAGCACTAGCATTGCTAACTCAACTGAAGAGGGGATGGTGTTAAGAATTTGCATGCATCGTACACCTGCCCATCAAACATTAAATGAACATCGTATAAATACTTTATTATTACTATTATTACTAAGTCGAAAACGGTTGAGTCAATCTTCTTACCGTAAATTTGTCTCTAGCTTCGAGAAAATTAAATAAGGACGGCGACATCTTTACACATAATATGACCCTGATACTGCTTCCGGATCCGGTGAGGCACGTGTTACTTTCTGCCAATCAAAATCCAAACAAAACGCGGTACCGTAGGTGGGCTACGCTACATAACAACATATATTATATATTCTCTGTAAGAAAAAAGCCAATATATAAATTTAACGAAAACAATCATAGTTATTACTCTGGTATGACTACCAGACACACTCAGAACATTGTCCAACTGGCAGGTGGGAGCTGCCATTTAATGTATGGACGTTAGTCTGTTTGTAAGCACTGTAAAACGTTGCTGTAAAAGGTGTGATATTATTAATAAATTATGTTATAATCAATATTTTTGACATTGTGCCTTTATCTTCAGAGCTATTCACAGGGAGCAAAGGAGTACTACTCGAGTAGAGGCCTTTCAGGGCTGGAAGTTCACAGAAGTTCAAATGGTGGACGTTGAAGAGTGTTATTCTCACAGAAACCCCATAAAAAGATTGAAATGGTAAATGTGGCCAAAAAAAAAAAAAAAAAAAAACGAAGAAGAGCCTCTTCACCCAAGCCCAAAGAAAGCAGACAAGAGAAAAAAAAGTGAGTCTTCTGCTTTGTGTGGAGCCTTATTTACTCAAATGCCCCCCAAATATGTGTGGGTGAAATGCATTAATGTGAAAAGTGGGCCGCTGTTGTGCCCTCGATTGGGTCCCCCCGCCAAGGCATAGCTTTAGGCTGTAGCATGACGCAAACATAAATAAAGAAATGCTTCAGTGTCTTACTGCTAACATACTGTATATTTATAATTGTATATAATTTAAGTTAGCTGGCTAGGCATGTCTTCATCATTAGCATAATATTTGCATTGAGTCTACTACACCAGTTGTTATCTTATATAAAATACTAACCTCGTAATTTGAATGGTTAAAATACTAATGGTCTAGTAGCTGGCTATAGCTACAATAATTATATAGACAATGTTTACACTAAGAACTGCATATATTTATTCTCGTAACATGTTTTCCCAATCCACGGCGGGGACCCAATTGAGGGCACAACACCGGGCGCACCTCTCAAATATACATTTAATATGTCAGAACTCTCAGTGGGTGGGCAAGTGGTTAGGCCTGCCTATTGAGCGATTGCCTGTCTGTATGAATGTAACTGTTTAAGTTTGTTTTGTATGCATGAATGTAACTGTTGTTTCACTTTGTTTTGTAATTTTGTGTGTGTCTAGGACCCTCTTGAAAACTAGATGATTAATCTTGAGTTTTTTCCCTAATAAACAATATACATATAGCTGTGAGTTGCAGTCAGACGATGCCATTTGAATAGCTCCTGCGTCATGATGCCATGCCTAAAACCTGAAAGGTTGTAGACTTCATATATCGATATATGACCGACCGCTAATCTAGCGCTTAAGCATGTACAGTAGCAATGAGCATTAAAAGAAAATGTACTTCAACCCGGGTATATATTTGTCACTTTTTGAATGATTTGGTAAAATGGATCAGTTGCCATTTAGAAAAATGTGTACAGAAAAAAGGCAGATAATTGCAAGCGGGAATATTCTGTGTAGAGTCACTCATGATAATATTGTGACCCTTCAAGACAAGGGTTACTTTCATGGAGTGTACATAGACTGCATTACTGGTCTTAAGAGCTTTACCAGTACATCCAACACACAGACATCAAGCCAAACCATTCTTGCGTATTGAGACTCATTGAGAGATTTTAATCTCAATTACTATTTTTTTACCTGGTTAAATAAAGGTGTATATTTTGAGGCTGGCAGACTCTGGTAATGCAGGTCTGCTGGCACTCTTCCTTAAAGGTGTGGGGGGGGGGGGGGGGGGGGGTTAAAAA
>JAODUK010036933.1:0-21496 GCA_027564635.1 Typhlichthys eigenmanni | reverse complement strand
TGATCTACTATTATTATATTAAAGCTGATTTTGATAAACTTGGACACAGTGTCTCCTCCTACTTCAACTCCATAAACAAACACACTGGAACTGGGTGAGAAGACACCACCCAAATTCCAACACGCCCCACAACCTACAACTAACTGCTTGCGAGCTGTGTTGATAAAGTACTCGGTGTTCTGTGAAGTTCAGTGAATGAAATGATGCAGAATCAAAGGAATGGTTTAAAATGGGAAAAGCCTAGGTTGCGCAATGCTCCTCTGCTGACAAAGTCAACCCAAGACAACTTAAAATGCACAGGTTGGTATCAATCACTTCTAACGCAATGTAAAATCCACTGGATTAGACCTGGTGGGATAAAGCGTGCTCTGGGACAATGTTGCACCCCTAGTGGTTCAAGTTTTCTATTACATCATTAGCATTACTTATTTGGGAGGTGGCTGTGCTGATACAGTCCACAGAAATACAGAAGGAAGAAAGAGAGCATTGGCCTTGGCTTGGGAGAAGGTGACCCCCCAAACAGTGCTCCCCCTGTCTGAGGTCAGTATGAACAACATCGGAAGCTCTATGCCAGGGCTTCAAGGTCAGAGGTCAGAGGTCAGGGAAGGACTCGCTGGCTATATACAGGCAGCTTCTCATTTACTCCAGTGGCCTTCGACCCTCACAGCAACGTATGGAATCTGGTTTCTATGAGAGATGTGTCCACACAACAATGGTGAAGAGGACTGCTACAAATAAATGGTGGGAATCTGATGTAGCTGCCAGATTGTATACCATAAAACCCAGAAAATTACAGAAGCATCTCAATATTTAATCTTTACAATCTGGAGATTTCATAGCTGGCAAATTGCATACAAGCCAAAAATGTAAAACTAGTGACCGAAATTTCTAACTCTACTGTATGAAGTGTAAATATACATGTACATATATGCTAAAACATATAACCAAAATACTTAAAAGTATGTTATAGAAGGCTAAATCCACTGTATCGTATAAAGTTTTAAATGTTGCAATTTAACAATTTCCGCTGAGAAACTTGCTATAAAAAGTATGAATTCTGAGATAAATTGAGGGAAATCCCATGTTATTAGGCACTAAGCACATTAGGCATTCTAAACACCTGCATCACAGGAGGTTTGATGCTTGAGGACTAAAATTATAGTCTCTAATCATCTACACCCACACAATGAATACTGAAAGTAGACAATTAATGTCCCTTGTAGTATTCTACACCTTAAGAGACTACCTGAGCACTGCAGTAAGCAGAACAATCTTAAAGAGAAGTTATATTCATAGGACATACAGTACAATGTACAGTATCCCTAATGCTGTGTCTGAAAGGAAAACAGTATAACAAGAACCATTTTGTGGATAGAGTGAAAAAAGGAATGTTTTTTTTGCAGCATTCATTAAATCAACAATGGCTAAAAGCAAGATTACCTTGTTTGTGAAAGTTCTTAACGCTCCATTGTACTCTTTATGTTAAAGTCGAGTGGACATCATTGTATGCATGCAGGCGCACTCATTGGTTGAGTTCGCTCTTGTGAAAGAGTTTTCAGTCTCAAGGAGTCTTTTACCTGGTTAAATAAAGGTGTATATGAAGTATATGAAATGCCTAAAAACCTGATGGCTATATATTGTTAAGATGCTTAGGGACAGTAACCTGGACAGGAGATTAAGCCCAGATGTAGACTCAAATGTCTCTAACTCAGCGCATACAGTACATGTGTTGCATGAATTTGCTTTATCACTTCTAACATCAGCTACAAAACATGGCCACACAAAGAACAGAAATTAGATTAGAGATGAGAGGAAGAGATGAATAAGGGTTGACTAATGCTTTGCGGAAATGGATAGTTCCTACTGCTCTCAAGCATAAGGATGTAAATAAAGGCAAGCACACTATTCTGCAGCATATATGGATGTGTTTAATGGATATGTGGGCAGACAGCTCGCCAAGAACACGGCATTATGAATGCCACTAATGTTTCTAACACAATGAACACATCCATCACGCAGTGCAATGAAAAAGATGAGGTGACAAGTTCATTATTTATTAGTGTGGGCAGACTTCAATGACTTCAGGCAGGACAATAAAGAACAATTCATCATGACACAAACGTTTTGGGGCAAAAAAAAAAAAAGAATTGTACTGTCCTCAAACAAGTCAACCACTGTGTAACCATGCAACACTACGTTATAGGTCCTGGTACTAGAAATCCCAATTGTTATTTGTAAGCACTCCCGTCATTTATTCACTGTTCTAGGCAAATCATCACAATTTGCTCGTCTGACTTTATATACAACATTGCACTTAAACTATGTGCTATATGTGTGCTCATGCACAAATCCAGAGGTACGCAATGCTAGCACATTTGTGATGATACCCCAGTTTATGATGCAATCATAATCATCTGTGCAGTCAGTATTGTTGTGTTCAACATCTCAAACAATGTCAGACACCAAAAAAAAGGGCGAATATCGGATGACTAAACGGTATAAAAGTGGCGGAACTTCAAGTTGCATTACGTGTTTATATTCACATACGCCTATCAAGTAACAATAGGACAATCTACTGTACACAATGGGTTTCTTTGATATAGGATATAGGCTGTAGGCATTATCTACTGTACTTGGGGAAACTGCCTATACCATCATTAACAAAAGACTTGTACACAGAACATGATACAACGTGTAATATGAGATACTGGTGAAGGGGCGTGTTTGGGTGTGAGTTAGAGCCCTGAAGAGCTATGGACACGGACAGGCTGGTGGTGTCACAGTCAGCAGAGACAGACAGGGTACGCCCATGTATGTCAGACACCCAGATGAAGAGCATGATGAATGAAGGAAGGAGATATTTAAGAAGGCACACCCATGTCAGACACACAGATGAAGAGCATGAAGAAGGAAGGAAGGAAGGAAGGAAGGAAGGAGAGATTTAACAGGGCACACCCATGTCAGACACACAGATGAAGAGCATGAGGAAGGAAGGAAGGAAGGAAGGAAGGAAGGAAGGAAGGAAGGAAGGAAGGAAGGAAGGAGAGATTTAACAGGGCACACCCATGTCAAAGTAACATTGTGGCTCAAGAGGTAGAAGACACAAGCAAGATGAAGGAACAAGGGAGAGAATGAGCGAGATACATATTTTCAACTGGAATCTATAGGCTAGGTATTCTCCATTACATCAATAAGGCAACAATGGGTTCTGGGAATGAGCAGGCCTAGTTACTGTAACATGGCCTCTGTGTCAATAGAACACCACAGTGTCCACCTCTCCTACTGTAAAGAGCCTTGGAGTAATCCTGGACAACCAACTATCAGGAGCAGCAAACACTGCTGCAACAACTCGTGCCTGAAGATTCTCACTTTACATCAGAAAAATAAGGCCATTCCTCACAAGGGAAGCGGCACAGCTCTAGTGATTTCCCACCTGGATTAATGCAACTCTACCAGCATACTTTACCAGAACCTTACAGCGTGTTCAAAACACCACAGCGCGCCTAGTGTTCAACCAACCAAAATTCTCCCATGTAAACCCCCTCTTCCGAGAAATTCCTGGAACTGGAATTTGTGTTGTAGCGATATTCCCCAAAATGAAATGCATCTACAAAAATTTGTAGGAAGTTGTGCTTTCAGAATGTGTAGTCTGCTTATTACAGTTGATTACTTCTCTAGGAACACTAAATGTTTGGTGTTGCTTTCACGGAGACAGAGCCAGCACATATAGGCCAGTGTGGAGATTCAATCTCTCCACCTAGTCCTAAATCTAGTCCTAAATCTTCCCCGAGGCCTCCTCTTAGCTGGACATGCATGGAACACCTCCCAAGGAAAGCACCCAGGGAGCATCTTTACCAGATGCCCGAACCACCTCAACTAGCTCCTTTCAACAAAAAGGAGCAGCGGCTCTACTCCGAGTTCCTCACGGATAGCCAAGCTTCTCACATCTCTAAGGGAGAAGCCCGCCACCCTCCTGAGAAAACCCATTTTGGCCGCTTGTACCCGTGATCTTGTTCTTTCGGTCATGACCCACCCTTTATGACCATAGGTGAGGGTAGGAATGAAAATTGCCCAGTAGACCGAGAGAGCTTTGCTTTCCAGCTCAGCTCTCTTTTCATCACAATGTAAATATAAATGTAAATTGTTATTATTATTATTTTGAGCTGCTGCCATGACTGTATATAAAATACACAATGTATATTTTACAATAAGAAGAAAAAAAGTCCTATGCAATTATTTAGAATATTAGTTTATTCATTAATAATTTATGTTCTCTCGCTGACGATTGCTACAGATTTCTGCAAACATGTTGCCATGGCTACAAAATATTCCTGTGAACTGGCTCAGATCAGACTTTCTAAAAGCTAACAATGACAAATAGTAACTTGCTGACAACTCCTCTACATGCAACTGTGCACCTAGGAAACTATGAAGAAAGAGAATGAGTCATTGCTCTGAGGACATAGATGGGTACTAGTATGACTAAGCATGCATGGTGACACTTTTGTTATTTGACATTCTATTTTCAGCCAATAATTAAATCATACCCACAAAATGCAGTCCCGCTTCAAACACTAAAATGTATACCAGGCATTAAAATAGTAAGTGACTTTCCAAGAGCAAACTAGCATTTAACTACATGCAGTCAACTCAACCCCCTTAATCCTCTCCACCCATCCGCCATTAAATACAACAGCAAATACATTACACATTCTGTAGGCACAAATAACTGCCATGACAGCCAAGCAAGATGAAAATGGCAACTGCTGAAAAGACAAGCAAATCACTGTCCTTGACACACGGGTATATTGTAGCAGTGGTTTTCAAATGTCTTGACCCACTTTGTCAATGGATAGAAAGTCTGGTCAGTGGCCAAAAGCCCAAGAATAAAATACTAAATGAATCATTAAATTAATTTAAGAATCACCTTGTGACCCAGAATAAACCTGCAACCACTAAAATACTATCAAATTATATTATGGCTGTTATGCTTCCAACACCTCTGGGGATAGCAGGGGTCGCGAGTCTCTGGCACTGTTATTTTGGGGGGTCGTGAGCTTGAAGGTTCGTGAACCCCTGGTGTAACCGTTATTATATAGTTCTACGGGTGTAACACACAGCACTGCTGCACTTATAAAACAATATCGGCTCAAAGTTTAAATTGGTGTATCCATAGAGACGGAACAGCAAGCATACACAAGAGTGACTACCTCATACAAAACATCAATCTCATCTGTAAAACCTATGTATGAGTCAGCGATAACAGTGCTTTTAGCGGATCAAGAAAATATAGTTGCAAGGAATACAGAAAAGGTCAAATAAAAAGATAAAAACTGCTTCTGAAAAATCAGTGCTACATAACAGAATCAGCATCAGGTCCAAATGCCTACTGTTCGTGCTATCTTAGAGGCTCCTTAAGTACCTGATAAAGCTCTTTACCATGCCTCAGCTTACTAGTTTCAGTATAGCTGGGTTTACATGGAGCCTAATATTCCTATGAGAATCAGTTTAAATTGCCCAAACTGAAAAATATTCCATATAACTTCACTCAGAATAAAAAGGCCTAAACTGATTTAAATTAGGAATGCGCCAATTGCATTTTTAATGGCCGATTCCAATTACCGGTTTTGTCAAGCCTGACTGGCTGGTTCCGGTTTTCAGTGTTTGAAATATTTATTTTACAGCTCTGTCATTTAGATGCATGTATATTTAGTTTAAAATTTACTCACGTTTATGGTCCCTTGGACGCCAGCGCTCGACAGCGTCCGTTTTACAGGATGGTGTAATAGAGTCAACGAGGGAGGCAGTTACCTGCCCGAACACGGGAATCTTAAACTTCGAGCTACGTGTAATTCAACTGTCGCTACCGGTAGGCCTACTCTGCACACCATGAGTCGCCAACTGTGAGTCTGAGAGAACAACATGACAACTGTCGCGGTACGGTAAAGACTGGCTGTCTTGCCCCTACAACAGATTGATACAACTAAGACAACTTACTACTTTCAGTGAGATTAACAATATGCTACTATGCAAATTAATTTGCATAGCTGTTTAACTTTAAAAGATATTGACGCTCAATATATGAATGTCTGCAATATTAAACCACATTTACCTACGTCTTGACGTCTTTGTTGGACACACATTTTAACCTCAAGGTGTAGGATCATCCAGAGGCTTGCAGTTGTGCACAAACCTACTATTTGGCCACCCCTAACCAATGCTCACAAGCAGAAATGGTTGCAGTGGGTCCAGAAATACATGAAGACAAATTGTCAAACAGTCTTGTTTACTGATGAGTGCCGTACAACCCTGGATGGTCCAGATGGATGGAGTAGTGGATGGCCACCAGGTCCCAATAAGGCTACGACGTCAGCAAGGAGGTGGCAGAGTCATGTTTTGGGCCGGAATCATGGGGAGAGAGCTGGTAGGCCCCTTTAGGGTCCCTGAAGGTGTGAAAATTACCTCGGCAAAGTATATAGAACAAGTAGTAGTATACTACATAGTACAAGAAGAACTGTGCCTTCCGTAGCAAAATCATCTTCATGCATGACAATGCACCATCTCATGCTGCAAAGAATATCTCTGTGTCATTGGCTGCTATGGGCATAACAGGAGAGAAACTCATGGTGTGGCCCCCCATCCTCCCCTGACCTCAACCCTATTGAGAACCTTTGGAGCATCCTCAAGCAAAATATTTATGAGGGTGGGAGGCAGTTCGCATCAAAACAGCAGCTCTGGGAGGCTATTCTGACATCTTGCAAAGAAATTCAAGCATAAAACTCCATAAACTCACAAGTTCAATGGATGCAAGAATTGTGAAGGTGATTTTGAAAAGGTCTTCAGTACTTTTCCACCTGACCCTATTCCCCTACATTTCCATTGATTAATCTCCCTTTTTCAGGCCTGGTGTCAGGGTCAAGGTAGTCTTTATTATCCCCGAGAGGCAATTTGGAATACAGTCAGCAACCAACAAATACAATCATCAAGAGAAATTGAGATTAACCATTTAGTGACCATATAGCAGCAGTTACAAATTTGTTTTTTTATCCTATTGGTCCTACATCTGGGAAGGCTATATCTACGGCCAGATGGGAGCAATAGAAATACCTGTGAAAAGGGATGATATTGGTCAGCTAAAATGGACTTCGCCTTTTTAAAAACTCCCTCTAAATAAGCAGGAGAGATCGGTAAAAGTAGTGCCAGCAATTTTCCTGCACACTTTCACAATCCCTTGAAGTTGATGTTTATTTTTTTGATTCAGTAAACCGAACCAACCAAACAAAAGTAAATGTAAAAAGGGATTCAATAAAACAACAATAAAACATTCACATCAAAGTCACGTCAACATAAAATAAAAAACGGATCTTATGCAGGAAATACAAGTGCTGGTAGCTTTCTTGCACACCATGTCGACATTTGACAAGAAGAAAAGTCAATTTTCTCCAAATATTTATATGAATGCACACACTCCACTCTCTGACCATTGATTAGGCTAGGAGAGCTGACAGTATGGGGTTTTCCTAAAACCTATTGCCATCTCTTTGGTTTTCGTCACATTAATGAGGCTTTGCACCAGCTAGTAAAATCATCAATGATAAGTTCATGGTCAGGATCGTCATTGCAGAGCAAAGACACAATAACAGTAGTAGTCTGCAAACTTAATGATATGACGACCTACATGTTGGCTTTGGCACAATTCAGTGTGTCATTCTCCCCAAACAATCATTACATTACAATCTGCGCAATAAAGCGCATGAATCTGTATCGGGACTTAAATAATTGGATCATGCCACCCATAACAGCCACTGGCTGCACACAGCTCTGGCATTGTACAAGAGGGCAAAAGGTCTCTCCCTCTTTCCCTCTCTCAAGAGCACAATGGTTGCCGTGCACACATGCGCAGGATGAAAAAACACCATCATGCCCCAAGCACTCAAATCACTCAAAAGTCAGAATTCAATCAAATCAAATTTGGACAGCTGAATCCCGGAAAGAACCCGTACGTGGCCAATGGATGGCCAGATAAACACAGGTAGCTGGTTTCTTAATATGTTTTAGGTTTCATTTATAGATTTGGGTGCAGATCATATAAAAATTATCTTCTGGAGAAAAAAAAAACACATAAGCTAATACACTGTTTGTAAAACAACATACCAAACGATACGGTCTCACATCATGAGAATATTGGTACAATATCGCTCAGCTCTTGTCACATTAACACTCCCATGTTAATGAGCTGCATTGCCAAAAACCCAAGAAAATGGGAAATCAATAAGAGCCCGTCATGCTCTCAGGTACACACAATCGACTTGAGTAGAGTTTTTGCCCTTGTTGTAATAGGACGCACCCAACAGTCTCTTGTGCTGGTGGCTTACAGCGGTGAATCTAATTACTCTCCTCGGTTACAAAAGCACAATGAGAAAATGCAATCAGAGTCAAAAACGATCAACCTGTGGAATGAAATGTCAAATGCGGGGGGGTTAAGGAAAGTAATTGGTTTCTGGGCAACCAGATTTCAACCCGTCTTTCAGTCTCCATCGCTACTCTTGTGCACTGCGTGGCACACCACTCGGTCCACAGCTACAGCGCCCGCCGTTTGCCGAGGAGCCCGGTCTATTGACCCCATAGGGGGGCACACGCATCGCTTACCAAGAACGTGGCTGTCAGTGGCACAATGGCAATGAGTGTGTCATGGAGTCAGTGTAATGCAGGCCTATTCAATTGTCGGCCCGCTGGCCAAATGCGGCCCCCTCCAACTGCCCCCATGTGGCCTATGAGGTGATTGCACCCTTGACCCCTATACATTAGCTCAATACTGTATAACCACTATACGAATCAAGTCAATATATTACTGCAAATTAGTTATTATTAACTGTTCTACAGCCAAGACATCATGACATAGCCTGTTTGTAAATGTAATGTAATTCATTGTGATGAAATTAGTTTATGTGACATATGTGCACATAGCTCCTGGAGCTCCTAAGGATAATGGTTGGATATGGTTCTAGTCACATTTGAACCAATACCGGTAGGAATAGCTTGAATTTGGGGCCAACTGTCTATCCAACGTGTTTGTCTTTACTTTGTCTAACAAATGTAATTTAATTTGTAGAACACCGCATTGAAAACTGGACAGATGTGGGCCCATTTTCCGGAGATACTTGGAATTAGCGGCATCCTATTAATTATATAGAAAACCTTCACCATTGACTTGACACATTGAACATTAACTAAGTTGCAGGGTGGATGTTCTCATTGTCTCGCTCTCGGAGACGCTCACGTAAATAATTGACAAAGATATGTGGCCCACCTACAGTTTCTCTTGTTAAAATCTGGCCCACCTGAATTTGTAATTTAATAGCCCTGATGTAAAGGATATACTGTAGGATATAGTGGACACACTCTGGCTAGTCTCCAAACCTCAGTCCAAAGCACATGAGAGGAATGATCCATTTGAAGATTTTTGTACACTGGCAATTAAACATATTTTAGTTAAATGCTATAAGTAAATTAGAGTTGTCCCTGGATATTTCTAGGGGTGGGAATCACCAGAGGCCCCACGATACGATATTATGGTGATAATTATGCAACTATACGATAATATTGTGATTTAAAAAATTGTGATATTCTGCGATATTTTGAAATGTTTTATGTTTTGCAACTTCAAATGATGTCCCCAAAGGAAAACTTTGACATCGGTTTGATCATCTTATAAAAAAATTATATTGCTGAAAATGTAATTGTCAAGTCGACTAACTGACATGAACATGTTATAAATATTGTATACACCAAATTCTCATGTGCAATTTATATAATGAAATTGCGATAATTGTGTCCGTGTATTGATACAGTATTGCCATGGGAAATATTGCGATAGTATGCTGTATCGATTTTTTGCCCCACCCCTAGATATTTATATTATTATTTTCAGTTATACCCATAGACTGTATATAAATAGACAAACCCTCCATGACCCTAGCCCATAGCTTTTCTCAAGAATGGATCTGAACTCCCCCTATGCCCCCTATTCATTATAATGGGATAAATGTATGGCTTATGTATGGCTGGAGTAATAAAATAATTCCCTGTAGAGCTTTCATGAATGAGGAGACTAGCTATAGAGACCAAAAAATGGTTTTGAACCAGCCTGTAAACGTCATTTTTTTGGTTTTGTTCTTGTAAAGTCATACATTTTAACATTGTACTCTATGGGGATTGACTCCCTTTTGCAGCCATCCCCAAGCGGCCATTTGATGAACTGCAGAGATTGTATTAATTTCTCAGCATCTCGCTTGGTTCTCGCTTGGATATGCCTGTATCAAACATGACTGCCCTGTTGAGCCCAGAATGACATCATTCCTTTTATTAGATGGCCCAGCAAAGCTTGTTTTGGAGTATACGTAACAGGCTAACCTCATCCCCTAAACCCCCAAATAATCCCTGAGAAATAGCAGTTCAGTAATGGTCCCAAAGCACCAGGCTTACACCACTCTTTTCCACCAAGAGAACTTTTAAGAATTGGATGGATAGGTTGCTGACTAAACAATTCAGCAGCATTTGCTCCAAGACAAATAAGTAACTTGGTTATTTGTGGGAATGTTGCTTGCAGCATCAGTAAATACATTACTTATCACACAAAATAAAATACACATAAAAACAGTCTAAATAGAACTACAAAGACCTGACTGAATTGCTCTCCTCGCCACCCCATCGAAATGTATTATCTATTGCATATATCCCAATCGTGCCAATTACCCTTTAAACTCAGATTTAGTTTCTGCTGCAGTCTGCCAAGATGCAGGGTGGCTACTAAAAGGAGCTACATCAGCTCACAGACCAGGTAAATGTACTAATATAATCTTCATATCTGTTGTAACTTTATGACTAGCCATACTTTAAATTATTGTATCAATTTAAGGTTTAGTGGGGGCTGAAAATAACTCCTTTATGAGCAGTTTACTCGCATAATAAATGTCTGTATTGCCAAACTGTGAATAAAAGCTTGCTGTAAAACTGTTGTGAAATTATGTAAATAGCAAATTATATAAATAATTCAGGTTGATTACGTTACCATCTGTAGTTTAATCAACATAATAGGGATTACAAGAGCATGTCAGTTTAAATTAACATCTTTCCTTATACAGGATATTAACCTGAGCATATGCTTGCTGTATCAACCATGACAATCTTAAACAATATTATTTGCAGCCACTTGACATTTAAATCAATTACTATTGAGAAATGTGTTTTTAGTCATTTTTTTCCTCAAAACTACAAACAAATGACATCTTACTCAATGGAATGTCTCAATTTGACTCTATATATAAATAAAATAAATTTTACATCATAAAGCAAGGAGTGAAATTCCCAAGTGTGCTGCTCAATATTTAACACAGCAGAATTGCAGGGTTAAATCATTGACTAAAGCATTTGTACATAGCCACTGCAGCCAGACAATCTGTGTGGGTGGTAGGTCTTAATAATCCCATGTCGCTATATAAAACCATACAAAGTAGAGTTGTGTCGAGGGTGCCACAAACATCTCATATGTAATACTTTATCAGTGTGTGCAAAACCATGTAAAATGCTACACACAAGTAATTAATAACTTTTACTATTTGCACGACTTCTAAACAACAATTGCCTCCCTGTTCTGTCACGCTTTCCAAACGCACATCATACAGTCTTTACTATCAAGAGTGTAGTTAGCCTATATATATTGTATGGGCCTGTTAACCCCAGTGAACATCAGACTGGAGACTTTTATCATGCACAGCTCTCCCAATGCTATTAATCGAATCAAAATCAAACATTAATTAATCATGAGGAACCCCCAAACACTCTGGCTGAAGCACATTTGTGGATTGCAGAGTGGTTATAGTGAGTGGCTGGAAGCCAGATTCCATCAATTAACATAGAATCTGCTTGAGAATAATACAGTACAGTCTGCAGTATATGAAGAGAGGCAAAATTCACACACACACACACACACACACACGGGAGAACATGAGCTATGTTTTAATATTCTTTTCTTCCTCATCATCATTTCCATTACGTTGGATACATTCAACACAGCTCACATAAACAGTGTACCTTGTATGCTGTGACAATGCTATTATGTGGTCATTACACTAATGCACATCGCAAGAAGCATAATACATGGTCATATCACCACCACCCCCCCCCACACACACACACACACACACACACACACACACAGTCTAGATACATTTCAGCAACTCTGACAGGATGGCTCGCACACTGGAAGGGAGGGGAGTGGGGGGGTTTGCGGACACACAGCCAATCGC
The DNA here is from genome assembly GCA_027564635.1 of Typhlichthys eigenmanni. Taxonomy (NCBI): domain Eukaryota; kingdom Metazoa; phylum Chordata; class Actinopteri; order Percopsiformes; family Amblyopsidae; genus Typhlichthys; species Typhlichthys eigenmanni. Next base: position 9,188 of record JAODUK010036933.1, on the reverse strand, counting down.
ACACTGCCCCGACACACAGCATGACATAACATGGTGGCAATAACAGAGTGAAACAAAGGCAACAGCTGTGAGCATTACATCATCTAAATACCAAAAAAAGCTGAATTAAAAAAGGTTTGCTCCTCGACTGCGTTCACAACGACACTATATGACCTCCCTCCCCAGCTGACCATTTGTCTGAATTTGAAACGTGTAAAATGTCAACATTAAGTGTTTGAGGCTGCATGGCAAATGGTAAGCCCTTTTCACACACGCTGTACAACCCTACATTGTACAAGGACTGTTCCTGCATGGGGTAGGAACAGGGGTCAGTAAGCCTACCTGCTCCCCCAATTTCCCACATCGCGACCTAGTAACATTTACAAATAAGTGGTAATTGGACTGCATTTATACAGCGCTTTTCTAACCTTCAGGCCACTCAAAGCGCTGTACAGTATTGCCTCACACTCACTTATTCACACACACATTCATACACTGTTGGCGACTGCTGCCATGCAAGGCACAACCAACCACTGGGAGCAGTTAAAAAAATAATAATTGATATGCCTTAAACATTTAGCCTACGACTTTACACTCATCTTGAGTTTAAATGAGTAAAATAGATTTGAGTGAAATAGATGTAATGGTTTTGCTGGACAATTAAGACATACTATCAACAACGATCTCTTTTGGTCGCACTGTCTGCTTCGCCGTGAACAATATATATTTTTTTGAATTATTATTATGCTTGGTTAGAAAACTAAGCGAAAACATTTGTATACTATTTGTAAGCGATAGCAATTTCACCGTAGCGTAGCAGGGCTTACGCACAAACATAGCTATAAGATAGGATGTAAGCCTATATGTGCTGCTTATATTTTATGTTGAAATGCAATTTGCACAAAGCAAGCTCAAAAGTAAGTTGTTAACTGGAGTCTCCTGAAAACATTAATTTGTTTATGGCGTTTGGCAGCATCCATAAAGTACTGCCTTAGCTACTGCCCTCTGCTGGACTGTCCAGGCTATTATACTCTGCTGGTATTAGCCATGGCATGAAAAGGCTCAAGATGTAAACATCACTGGGTGGAGCTGCACGTCTGAAAATCACTAGCTGTGCCAGCACGCACGGTCATGCAGGTAGTTTACCAGGAACAATGCGTGAACAGGGCTGCAGAGAGAACGGTGCAATCATAGGCTCTGTGCAGAGGGGAGGCGCAGGGAGCAGAGAAGGTTCGCGAGGGGCACACAGTATCACAGATTCAAACTGTTTGTGTTTGGAACCCTGGTGTTAACCACGAGGGTCACTCCAGACACAAATCAAGGATTGTCCCTTTAAAAGTGACGAGCAATGAGAAGAAGAGAGCTGTGAAGAGAGAAAGTGAGTGAGAAGAGTGAGAGATAGAGAGAGTGAGATCACACTGCTCCCATGTGATGCTCAGCAATAAGAAACCGTATAGGATCGCACACTTCGTCTGCTCTCTCCTGCTCTGCAGCCTTGAGGCCGTCATGGCCCACTTCCTCATGTCTCCCAGGCAACCAGTGCTCGGGCCGTCACGCCCACAGCGTGATCCCTTTCACCTGCTGCTGTGAGTGCAGCCAGCCAGGTTAAGTCTTCCACATTCCCACAAGCTAGGACATTCCACTATGGCGTATATGCTCATTATCGCCCCCCATGGGCCACGGTAAAACACGAGATATCAGATAACTTTCTTTTAGGATATGGTTTATTAGCCTCCAACTGCAGGAAACAGCACCCAACTTCATGAGTAATAATCAGAAGGGGCGAAGATGAAGCCATCTTTCTTACTTTGAGGATTGAGGGGCCATTTCATAACAATAAAGAATCATATCGCCCATGTTATTCTGCGTCTTACCTTTTTCCAGAGGAAAATGGAGTTTACAACATCTGCTTATGTTCACAGCTGAAAAGGGGAAAAAAAGGAATAAATTACTTAAATTCTTGTTAATACGTACCGAAATAGATATCGACAACACCTTTGTTAACAGAGGTAGAAATATGTTACAAGTTTTAATTCGGACGCACTGCATTTGAAGATACATACAAACTTGCAATGCCACGTTGTGTCACATTTTAAATATGGTCTCGACAATTAAGATGCACTCGAGGCAAAACATGAAATTGCAATAAATAATTAGATCTAATTATTTATTCCAATTTCTCATCTATGCTTTCAGAAGCCGAAAGACTATTACAGATTGTTAAGTGGATGAATGCAAAATAGGTGGTCTTGTAAACAAGATGCTTTTCAAAGACTGTGCTAAACTTAAGCCTATCAATTTGTATTTACTTTATTGTAATGTAATTTCACTAGGCAAGAATATATCCTAAGCACATTGATGCATTTGGCAAACTCAATGCCGTATTGATATTAATATGAATTAGTATATGGTAGAAATGGTAAATGGCGCTTGTCCAACCTTCCAGCCAATCAATGTGCTGTACAGTATTGTTAATCCATTTCACACACACGTTCATGGTGTAAGCCATGCAAGACGACACCTGACCACCACGAGCAGTTAGGGGTAGGTGTCTTGCTCAGGGAAGGGGGGTATAAATCTTTTATTGTCATATAATTGTGTCCATTTTATATTCATTTTAAATTCAACTCTCATTCAACTTCAAAATGCTTCTGGGCTAGACTTGGAAATCCTATCTTAAAAATACATGCTAGTGGGGAAGATAAGCCAGCGCACAACCCCAAGGACTGACCTGCTGTGGACAAAGTTAATGACACCGGCTGCACCCACACCACTGGAAGACACTTCATCTATCCATCTATCTGTGTCTTAGGCCTCAACAGTGTGCTGAAACCTATGCTGCTTCACGTGCAGCAATATTTGATAGGATACAGATATATTAACTATTCAAATGGTGATTGATCCCCCCCTCCCCCACCCAGAATGTCGTGATTGGTAGAAATAGCTGTGAAATTAACAGGGATGCCTGGGTCTTAATCTTTTCCGTACAATCCCTGCGAATCCCAAACAATGTAATGTTATAGGCTCTGGGCAAATCAGATGGACTGCATTGTGATGAAAGCAAACACTGGCAAGTGGCGCTAATCACCGCTAACTGATCTGTGTCCTGCATCCGATCGTCTGCTTACTCATCAGCCCTGTAGCAAACAGATCGGCTTCTGCGCTGGCAACAACCCGAGACGATAGCCCTCAGGCGTCATTGATTCACAGACACTGGTGATAAAGGTGACAGGTTTAGGGTTTCTGCAGGTCAGAATGTGTCACATTGTTTAAATTCCACTGCTCCTATGCTATAGTCATGTTCAGATTACTGTTTAGAAGGGATTATGTCAGAAAATGTCCATGGAGGACCTCTAATTTAATTCTCACCTGAATATAATGGAATTTCATATGCATCCAATATCCTATGTCTGCACTGGTAAATTAACTTTCTAGTGAGTATGATATTTCAAAAACCTGTTTATAGATTATGCTAAAAGTGAGTAAATAAACCATGTCATCTTGAGAAACATGAAAATTCTGTTATTATCCTACATATTGACATATATTAGCAGATATTACTAAGACAAAAAAGGTAAAGATTGCATGCTGTTCTAAAGGGGAATAGCTTTTAGCAAAAAGCAACTGCCTCAGTTTAGGAAATAGTACCATTGCATATTTTAGTACTAACCTATCTTGGATTAAATCTGGGATAACAGAAAAATATACAATACAAGAAATAAGCAAACACAAAAGATATCCTTGAAAAAAGGTATTAGATATTTAACTATTTTAGCCCACGTGTCTAAATAAGCAATGTTAACATGAAATATGACAATGTATTATTATTCTTGGATTAGATCACATTTTTTCCCCTCCTACATTAGTTGAAAAGTATCTCATCCACCTGTGATTCCAGCGGTGAATTCTCACATTGCCGCTGGCAAATATGGAGCACAGAAAATACCACATGAGAACACAATTGTTCCAGCCTGTTCCATTAATCTCATGTGCCAGAGGTGGATAGATCAAGGATTTTAGATAGCAAGATACAAGGGAAACACTTCCCATGCAGGTTTAAGTAAGCCACCTGCTGTGACTGTGAATTCACTAATCATGGAATACGTGCTTACTGTAGCGTGGATCTCAGCAGTGCCACTTACTGTACAATTACACAATAGTGAAAGCCTTGCTTTTAACACAGTGACTCAAAATAGATTGCCGTTGACCATCGAGTCACCGCAACAGACGTCAAGGTCGGGGACAAAATCAATTCAGTCAGTACCTTTTCTAATCCACATTATAACCATTGGCACCCTTGTGATTCACTGAACTACAGACTACATCGCTTATCATTTGGGCAATTATAAATAAGACTTTGTATAGCATCTCGACTATAACAGAGTGGGATGTGCTGACTCAAAGGAAAATCAACGAACATTGCAAATATGACATTACTTTCAACTCCTTCCCTAAAATGTGTGGTCTAAAATGGCCTGGAACCCATTCCTACTGTAATGTGCGTTCCTAAATTAACGTGATGCATTGATACCGAAATGGCCTCCATGCTGTCATGCTAGGATATAATTGTACCGTATAACCTTGCGGCTATTGCGGTGCGGCAGACAAGGACGACCAGATTACTTCAATACCTCAGAATCAGCAAAGATGCACTCCACTGATCATTGAACAGTGTCACTGTAATTCAACACGGTTGCTCAAAACCACCATATATACATAATTGTTCAGTTAGCAGTTTAGTTAGAGTTAGCAGTTTGAAAGATAAGAAAAAAGAAATGTGTCTGGCACTTGTGAAATAGACTTGGTTACACTCTTTCAAATGTAGTTCCTTGGGTTACACGCTCTCAAATCTAAGTTGCTTTAAGCAACCGTGTTGAATTTCAGTGATATATTCTTGAAATAAGAGTGAAATTGGAAAAGCATAGACAACTTGCACGGAAACTTGAGATGACCCAGTGCTTCCCAAGCCTTTGTCACAGAGGACTATGGGTTGTGAATGTGAATCATGGCAAACAGCCCAGTGCAGCCTTGCAGTGTGAACTCAGTGGAGCCCACTAATTGTCTTACGTCTTCCACGACTCTCATGGATAAGTGGCACACCCAAATATGCAATTAGCTAAATGGGTCCGTGGGATGTGAGCTTCGGTAAATGCAATTAGGAGAGCTCTGTGTGTGGGTAGGTCCTCCTTATTCCCTGCACCCGTCAATAATAGGCACCTGCCTAACTGCATTTCCCGTATTGAAATTACTAGCCACCAGAATGCGCAGTATCGCAGCCAACAGATATGACCACGAGTTTTATTCTGAATCCATCTAGCGTTGTCAGGGCTGGACTGGCCATCTGACAGACTTTTGGGACGACCCACAAAAGTTGTGTGTTTCAACAATGCTGCAAGCAGAATCCAGCAAAGCACTCAAGTGCTGTATGTAGCTAGAAGTTGTGAAACATCCGCTCACGCTGCATTTGTTCAGAACTCAAAAGCCTTTTACCTAATCACTCCTGTGGCCATTTTTGTTTTTAAAAAAGGACAATATAAATTATCACTATTCTATTTACTGACTCTTCGAAAGTGATTTTGGAGGTCAATTTAATTTCTTGAGTGCTGGTCAGAATAGCTATGGGGGGGGGGGGTGCCATTTATCAAGAGACAGGAACAAGGTTGTGGCCTTCATTAAAGCGCTACAGAACGCAATGCAAAGCAGACATTACTCTTTGATGTGCTCAATTACACAACCTGCGGGTTTAATTGCATCAATTTGAATGAAAAATATATTCCCCTTTAGATCTGATGAATACTTCCCATTATTAAAAAGGACTGATGTGCATTTATCACATAATGGGTAAGCTACCATTTAAAAAATAAAAAATAAAAAATATATATAAAAAACTTTATCATCATTAATTAATTAATAATAATATTAATAATAAAAATTATATATCAATCACACACAAAAAAAACATCACACTTAATGAACTCACAACATATACAACTACCAGGGAAGAATCAAATGTATTACATTTGTCTCCCTTTGTACACACATGCACACACACACACCTTAATGTAATATGTTACTCTCTTTTTACGGTGTGTTCTTTTTTCACCGGGTTTATTTTGTTATTTTTTTTGTGCATTTGGGACATCTGCTGAGCAGAAGTCCCTCGTGCACACCCACAAACACGTTACGTTACTTGCCTTCCCATCAGAGGTGAAGGGGACACGAGCGCTTCAACCAACACTGACCAGACAGGGCATTTAATGTGGACCAGGTACTGCCAATCTGGAAATCAAACACCACACAGCAATGTGCAACGGTAGGGTTACACACACACACACACACACACATCTCAGACCCACAGATGCACGAGACAGACCCTCCCTTTTCCACTCCTAAAAGGCCGCCACATGACCCTCTCTCTGGGAGGCAGAGATTCTCAGGGATAAGTCATGCCCTTCCAGCGAGGGGCGGGGGTGTTTAAATGTTGCCTAGTCTATTACACAGGCCCACCCTGCTGCGCTAAGCTAGCCTTGCTCTATCACCATGAATGGAAACATCAGCCTCTGTGCAAAGCAAGCAGCCGAGAGACAAGTATGTGTTTACATGTATCCTTACAGTTAGTTCCTTGCCCTGTGAAAGCATAGCACATATCTTGAGACACGCCACAACCTCGTCAACACACTAGATACGACACTATACAGTAATCACTTGCATTTTTGTGCACGCTATAACAATGTGTTTGAGATGTATATGTCTCACTTGGCTGCGCACATCTCAACGTCATCATCTTAGACCAACCTAATCATGTTCTGTCTCCAGCATTTGTGTTGATGCCTACAGGTCGCCGCAATCTTGCACTTCTGAGGAGAAATAACCGATATTCAAAATCCTTTATCCCATCGGTTATTAAATTATTAAACACAGACAGTAATAATTTTTAATAACTTTAAATGATTCAAAAAAGGTTTTTGTTATTTTCTGTGCTTATCTTTGTGCTTCACTCTTCTGAAATCATGTAGTAATTGTATTTATTTATTTATTTACAATACTTTTACCTTGTCCGATACTGACCTTGTTTTTGACCTGTGTTTAATGCATATGTCACAAGATGTTGTATATGTGTGGATGGATGGAGTAAGCTGCAAATGAATTGCCCTTTTTGGGAATAATAAAGTTTTCTAAATCTAAATCTACCACCAATCTGGGCTGGCCCATAAAGAGAAAATATATAATAGCCCCCAATAATGGCACCCAAATCCAATTTGTAATACTGTACGTTTTAGATACTACAAATGTATCAGCAGGAAATGTAAGATTATTTACTGTATAATACAACTTAGTCATTTGGAACAACTTTGTCAAAATGTAACTAAAAAGATTTGCGTCGGATATGAAGTGGCTAAAGCAGTATGACAAGTTGTAAGGGCTGTCCCTATAACTTTCCCACATGTATAGATAGCAATGTGTGAACCTGATGCAGTCACAGATAAAAGTATATTCAGTCTAGCAATACACACCCTTCATCTGTTTAACAGATGTGTGCAGATTTAGAACCTAAGAAAATCAACCTGTGTCATGTTGGCAGAGTGACAGAGCTGGTTTAAATGGGTTGTGCGGGGCAGGCCGTTACTGTGCCATTTCCTACTAGGTCAGCTGATTAGGACAGATTTCAAACCAGCTTATCTTTCAGCAGGTATATCATCACCACACCAAAGTGGGGTTTAAAGCTTGTGTGCTGGCTCTGGTCATCGACATCTTGGCAGTGCCTGACTGCACCTACATCTCCCAGAAATCCATAATATTGAGTATAATATTTAAGTATATATATTCAACTGACGAGCTATAATTCACCCCACAGACAGAAACTAGTAAGAGATACCAAAACAGTTAGCTGTAAATAGGGTTGGACGATATGGCAAAAAATTATATAACAATATACTTCTTAATTGTGATCGATACAATATCATTCCATAATTCCGGACAATATAAACTTCAGAAACACATCCAAGAATGCCCACAACAGAGAAACATCTGGAAAAAAAAAAATCTGAAATCTCAGTTCAATAAATAAACAACACTCTCAACTGTGTTAGTTTTTTTCTGTTGGTATTTGTAATTTATGAAGGCTATATTTATGTTATGAACGTGAAAACAGCCCACTACTTAGCACTGGCTGTAGTGGAATTCCATCACTCCATTTCCATTCTTTCTATTCGCCATGAATACAACTGACTGCTGCGCCCGTCATTCAGTGACAAATGCTGTGTAATGTATAGCTTATTGAAATACCGGAAATAGGTTTAAAAATCATATAAGTTATTGACGTTTGTTTTATTGTGATTTATATTGATATTTAATTATTGTCCAGCCCTAGCTGTAAACATGTTTATAGATGCAAAGTTGGAAAACATTTGCATGCAAACATGGTGGTCTATAGCAGGGCTATTCAACTCCGGTCCTGGAGGGCTGCCCCCTGCCTCATTATCAGGCTTCTAGCAACATTGAATCAGGCGTGTTGGAGCAGGGAGAGATCTAAAACATGCAGGGTGCAGCCCTCCAGGACCAGAGTTTAATTGCCCTGCTCTATAGGGATTGAATCACTTTTGGGGCCAGCCTCAAGTGGCCTTTGGAGGAACTGCAGATTTTCGCATGGGCATGGGATTCATTCATTCATTCATTCATTCATTCATTCATTCAACACAGGAGGCTGCTGCTTGTGCATGGAACACTTGCATCCCCATCAAACCACTACCGACGTGCCGAGGAGCAGCGACGCAAATGTATCTGCTCCAAAACACCAAACTAGGCTCACAGAAGGCTCTGGAATGCACACGGAGATGTCAACATGCTTAGCGGAGTTTACCTGCTCCCGCAGCTGTGAGAAATTGAAAAGGCTTGGCTGAAAAGGAAAACAGAAATCCATTCCCGCTCTTCACCACTGGGAATGGGGCCTGGAGGCCTCGAGGTTGCACAAGGACCAGAAAGGTATGTGGTTACCCGCCCCCCGCCCCCCATCAGCATAGAGGCCTCAAACAAACCCCATCATCCAACAGGCCTTCCACCAGCAGCACACACAGGACCAATCATGTAGCTATTGTGTAAAGCAGGAGCAGCCAAACGGCTAAAGTGGGGCAAGTGTGTGTGTGTGTGTGTGTGTGTGTGTGTGTGTGTGTGTGTGTGTGTGTGTGTGTGGGGGGGGGGGGGGGGGGGGG
>JAODUK010036904.1:0-12267 GCA_027564635.1 Typhlichthys eigenmanni | reverse complement strand
TAACATCTGTATATGGTAGATATGTGCTTAGGATATATACGGTAGTATACTGTATTAGTGTACAATGTAACATCTGTATATGGTAGATATGTGCTTAGGATATATACGGTAGTATACTGTATTAGTGTACAATGTAACATCTGTTTAAGGTCAATATGCATAATTCCTTATAGAATGAGACGGAGGCTCCCTGCTGCTACCTTGGCCTTGGTCTCCACCTTAGCTCCATTCTGAAGCAGGTATCGGACCACGTCGGCCTGTCCTGCTCTGGCTGCCATATGAAGAGCTGTTTCACCTCGCTGGAAAACAGGAGAAGCATCTGTGAGTTTATAAATTATAGCACTCATCTACTGCACCTGAAATGGGCAGACTATGAACCCAAAACTTGGTGATGTAAATCACTTTCATATTGAGATTTATGAAACTAACAAGTCACATATATTCAATTTCTGTCTATTATTACATTATTCAACTTATAATAATAATATTTTTTACACGGTCAGTAGAATTTTTGGATGTCCTCAAAATACTGGGGGTGCAGAGATACTTCTAGGTCTGTATTTCCTCAGAAATATGGACCTAAAATGATAGCTTTCATTCACGAATCAGTGATAAGTACGATTTGTCACAGGGAAGTAACATATTTATCGGTCACTGCAATGTACTGTGTCAGTTCAATTTCATACTGCAGATTAGCCTGCAGTTCTTCCCACCAAGGTCAACAGTGTTCGGACAGCCACGTACCACGTTGGTGGTGTTCGGAGAGGCTCCGTGGTGTGTCAGGGCGTTGACGATGTTCTCGTGGCCCATGAACGCTGCTACGTGGATGGGCGTCAGACCAGACTGCAGCGAAGCGCAGTACGCAAGACAAGAAAACAAACAAACAAGCAAGCAAATAAGTAACAAGCAAACAAACAAACAAGCAAACAAGCAAACAAGCAAACAAACAAACACACAAACAAACAAACAAACAAACAAACAAACAAACAAACAAACAAACAAACAAACAAACAGACAAAGACAACAGCGTTCAGCATCAAGCTATAACATTTGGAAGCGGGTAGTTCTAGCAAGTTCTTGGAGTAATACTGCTTTAATAAAGGTGTGAACTGCTAAGAACTGCACCACGGTGTTTGTTTGTTTCCAACACTTAATTTTCTTCATACACTCTTACATAATATTACTATGCAATACAAAATCGTTAGCGCATAATGATATCAGATATGTTACACACTATCACTCACACTCTAGGCCATAATAGAGTTGAGCAGAAGATAACAGCAGAGCAGTCAGTACAGCAGAAGAGAGCAGAGGCTAATAGAATGGCATGTATGGAGACACAATACCGTACCTCTGTGACAGCCTGAAGGGAGGCTCCATGTTTGAGAAGCAGCTCCATCACCTTGACTCTGTTCTTCTTGCAGGCGATGTGAAGCGGAGTGAAGCCATTCTGCACACAGAAATAAAAGCAAAACACAAATCCTCAGAGTGAAAATATACGCGCACACGTGCGCATGCACGCACGCACGTACGCACACACACACACACACACACACACACACACACACACACACACACACACACACACACAGCAGGACCTGCTTATTCGGCTGCACATGAAGAAAGTAATTAATCAACTAAATTTCTGCTTTTTTTTAAATACCCTTTTCACCACTCCCAGAAAGCATGCTCAGCAATGCATGAAATACTAAAACACACACAGACACACACACACACATTATATTTGTCAGGTGCAAAAAAAAATGTAAAGAGGAAGGAGAGTTAAAAAGAGTAAATAATGAATGAATGTCTAAAAGACAAACCACACCCGAGGATGTGGAGAAGATGTGTGATGTTCAGGAAAAACAACATATCTCGCTTTACCTCTATGAACTATGATATCATTAATTCTATTAGAAAGTGGTTGTGTGACCACTACCTCAGTTGACCACTAGGGGTCATTAAGTCACAGAGTAGTTTTTGACAGCCTTTTGATACCATCCTAATCTCGCAAACTAGTTTGACATTGTTGCAAGTATCAGTTTGGAAGTGGAACCCCTAAATTCAAAAGCGTTCGTCATAAAGGCAGTGCTAATACATGTCAATCAAACATCCTTAGATTGCATTTATGCCACCCAATCAGAATGTTTAAAATCTGTTACAGTGCTGAAGGTAACAGAAATGCCAAATAGCTGGCCTCTGATTGGCCCGATTGTGCTCTAAACAAGTCGACAAACACTTTTGAATTGAGGGTTTCTTGACTGATACAAATATAATTGGCACTTGTGAGGCTAGTATTTTTAGTCACTTGGCGTAAACTAAGATGTTTAAGGTTCATGCTTCCAGTGTTCTGTTAGCCCTTCTGGACACCGCGAGAAAGAGCGTATTATAAACTATAGAACTACCAGTGTTCTGTTAGCCCTTCTGGACACCGCGAGAAAGAGCGTATTATAAACTATAGAACTACCAGTGTTCTGTTAGCCCTTCTGGACACCGAGAGAAAGATATATTATTATCTCCTTTTGTGGTGTTATTCTTTCCATACCCCTCCACCACCCACACACACACACACACAGGGTCCTACCAGGGCCTTGGCGTTGGGGTTGGCCTTCTTGTCAACAATGAGCTTGGCCACCTTGTAGTGGCCGCAGTGGGCCGCCACGTGCAGGGCGGTCAGGTAGTCGTTGGTGACGTCGTCCACGGGAACGTCGTGGTGCAGCAGCAGCTGCACGCAGTTGATGTGGTCACCCTGGGTCGCCATGTGGAGGGGGGACAGGCCGTTCTATAGTGTGTGTGTGTGTGTGTGGTGGGGGAGAGATAGAGAAAAGGGGAGGGGGAAGAGATGGGGTAGATAGATATGCAGAGGGGGAGAGAGGGAGAGAAAGAGAGAGAGAGGAAAAGGGGGGAAAAGAGAAGGAGAGGAAGAGAGGCAGACATACAGATGGGGCGAGAGAACGGGAGGAACAGCCAGAGAGAGAGAGAGAAACAAGCACACGCAGACAGACACATAGAAAGATGGACAGATGGACAGACAGGTTAAAGTGAGTTAGCGCGTGGGCCCGTGCGATGCGGTGGGTGGTGGGGTGGGGGGTGGGGTAAGACTTGCGGTGGGAAAGGAGCAAGAGCGTTGTTATAACGAGGACATTACAACAACGTCTGGTTTGTTACACTGGTACTGGCACTCCTGCCAAGTAGGACTGTGGGGCTACGCGGCGGAGTCAGGCTGTTCTGGGGAGGTCGCACACACGTTACCGAGACAACGACGTAGCATCGATCAACAACAACAACAGCAACAGCTAGCTGCTTGCAAGACAAACGTTGTGCGGTTAGACAACTTTGTATTATTATTTGTATTATGTTCTATTAAAGGTGGATTAAGCGATGCTGGAAAAATCTTGTTTTTATTTGAACTCACCAAAACAAATACACAAATATCTGTATTGGATTAGAATCGCAAATCACACCTTTAATTCTCATATTCTGTCCTGTTAAACATGATTTACTCATCTCTTATCTTATCTACGGTAATACAAATAAATGACATGTTAACTGTATGTGCTAGTGACCTACGACCTACACCATGCTTCCTCTCTCTGTCAAGGTCAACAGGCTTGTATCCTGACTGAAAGCAGACGTGTGCCCGAGTAGCTACCTTGGTCTTGGAGAGGATCGGCGCTCCACGGTCCAGCAGAATCTCCACCACCTGTTCGTGACCACTCCTGGCTCCGCAGTGGAGTGGCGTTAGGCCGTCCTGCAACACCACACACACACACGGCAATGAGCGGGACTTGTTAAAGACAAGGATTGTCATTCTCCAGAACGGTTGCTAATCAAATCAAAACAGACACCCTCAGAAGCTCCGCACCACACACATAGAAACGCAATGTGAAGCCAAGTGGTATTGTTGTTGTGCGCCAATTTGTTTACGTTCCTATATATGGAACCATGGCTGTGTAGAAATACACGATCATTATTATTTCAACACGCACAGAGAGCGGTGAGCTAGCGAGGAGATATTTGGTGAACAAAAGTGTATTAGCTTACAGCAATCTTACCAAAGCAGCAAGCTATACATTGAAGCTACAAAGGCTATCTCGCTCTACAGGCCCATACTGTAGCGTAATGCGTACGCTGCTCACCTTGGTCTTGGCGTCTATCTTCGCCCCCCTGTCAAGCAGCAGCTTTGCCATGTTGCTGTTTCCCCGTTTCGATGCCACATGGAGCGGTGTGATGTCATTCTGCTCAAAGAATGGTAAATGGTTAATGCGCTGCATTTGCACAGCACTTTAATCCAAAGCGCTTTACGTTGTTTGCCTCATTCACCCATTCACACACACATTCATGCACCGATGGCGATGTCAGTCATGCAAGGAGACACCTGACCATGCTTTATATGCAGTACTACTTCTTCAGTTGTGTTACATGGGGGAAGGTTTTCTTTATCAAGCTGTTCTTTTTTGTTTGTTGTTGTTTACACCCCGGCCGTAGAATTACGCTACACGCCTGAACTGTAATCAATGTCAAAAGCAACACAAACACCAACACACCCTCAGACACCGCCAGCGGATTTAATTACAGGCCACCATTTATACTCTTGTTAGCTACTGTTTAATGTAGCATCTCATATAGTTTTAATGGTTCGTGCGTTTATATTATCACAATGTAAACACCACGGTATGCATTATCTACTGTACAATTATGCAGATGATAATTTCACTATGAAAATAAAATTGGTAAGAGAAGTTGAGTCAGTATACATCCTTTAGCTAATGCTTTATCTGGTGTAATTCGCTAAAAGGAATATGTGGAATATTGGTTTTAAACTTTTCAAGAAACATAATAATCATAGTGTGATGAACAAAAGATGTATGCTGGACGTGGATTGGGGTTTATTGGTATACAAGTTGTCAGTGTGCATGTCATGTGTCTTCCAGCCAGTAGAGGTCAGAGCTATCTCACCCTAGCCATGAAATCCACAGCTGCTCCCCTGTTCAGCAGGAGTGTGGCCACATTGATGTTCCCGTAGTGGGCTGCGATGTGGAGGGGCGTGAATCCACTCTGGACATGAAAGCAGCGCGCACGCACACACACACACACACACACACACGTACACACACACACACACCATCATCATTATAGTGGACATCCATTAGATTTCAATCTGATAATATATACACACTGTAGTACAACAAAAGTTTGTTGGACTAGGATACACTTTATTTTAACCAAAACTGGCCAATGGTGTCTAGTCAATGGTGTGTTTGTGTGTTCATTATTAATGGCATCACATACAGCATACCATGTGATTGAATATTGCCCTACAAATGCACAACTGTTAACATCCTATTAAATCAAAGTAAGGTCGCAGATAAAACCCTGCCTCGTTAACCTGTCAAATCACAAGAAGGATATTGGATAAGGTTTTATTCTAATCCCTCCAATCACGGAGCAAATCTCATACAAACCTTCCCAATCACAGAGAGTTGCTCATTTCAATCAGATTGCAAAAATCCATCAGAGACCAGGTGTTTTATTGACGTGTATCCTCTATACTTTAATTAAATGACAACCGTGCCCACCAAACACGCAGCAATCATGAAGCGTTTTCAGACAAATGAAATCTCCTGTTCTTCATTTCAAGACAATCACTAAATGAAGAATGCTGAAATGAACACAAAATGAGAATCTGGCTTCAAATAGCGAATCACAAATGGAGCTAATTAGTGGTTAGCTATAAGCCATACACTGCCAGCTATAATCTTTTTTGATTTTTTCGCCCTCCCTTCATCTACCCTGCCTCCACCACCATGCACTGCATTCTCATTGGATAAGCACAATCATGTTCTAGTCAGTCACACCACCTAGCTAGGAGCCAGCGAGCCAAAGCTCGGTGCCATGCCAATACCCAAGCAGGCGTTCACAGGGGAAGGCCACCTGTCTGTGGTGTGACGGAGTAGCCCTTCTGTTCCCACAGAAGCAGTGTCGTGCTACAGTAGCTAGCTTGTACTGTAGCTCTGGTCCCATGCAGAATGCTTACGTTGCTAGCACTGATAGCTAGAAACACTATAGGAGACACTCAAGGCAAGCTGAACAGACAGTTGTCTGTGGCTAGAGGTAGAGCTTTTAGGGCTGGGAAATAAGCAACATAAGAAATATTAAGCATGTAGGCTTAACAGTACGTTTACCTAAAGTATTATAAAGTATAATAGAGAGCCTAAGCCACTTCCGCATTGTGGGACCTACGTTTGAAAATAATATGTATGATAGTCAGCGGCGAGAATACAATTATTTTTAGATCCCCTTTGCTTTGTGACACAAAGTAGACATATGATGTTTGTCTATTTAAGAAAGAAAGTCTCAGGTTGTCGTGCCTTTGTTGACGTATAAGACTGTGAAAATATGTAATTAGTAAGACTACAAACCCTGTGTCGTGTAAGTGTCATGACGTTTTTGCGCCATAATCCACAAGTCAAAGAAAGCATTATTTTGGTGACGTACATTTTGTGCGAGACAAAAGCCGTAGCTGAGCGGTTACACACAAAAGAAAAGATTACTTTATAGTTTTACAACAAACTGCAATGTTCTTAACTTGAACAATTATCTTTTAAATAGACAAACATCATATGTGCACTTTGTGTCACAATTCAAATGAGATAAAAAAATAATTAGATTCTCTTTGTCGACTACTGCAATAATGCGGAAGTGACTTAGGTTCTCTATACTGGATTTCACCTTTGATACTCCACCCTCCGGCCTCAGAAATAACAGTCTAGATCAGTCTTAACAACACATGCTACATTACTGTCAAACAACATGTCTATGATATTCTACTACATGAATGAAACATAGGGTTGGAGGAGGAGGAGCAGAAAGATGCACTTAAACAGAAAAGGACGACAGGGCTGCACTACTGCATGACGTGAACCTTTATTTATTCATTCAGCTTTTGTCTACAAGCTGCAGTTTACAGATTAGAGGTGTACCTCTGTTATTCTATTCACCATCATCTACAGAGCAAGCCAAGAGAGGAGAGAACGAGCAGTTAGAGAGCAAATAATACAAAGAAAAAGGTTATCGCTGCACGGCAAAAAGGGGTTAAGTTGCTCTCTACGAAACAAGAGAAGAAAACAAACATTAAAATATAGTAAGCAGGGCTTCTGTAAGAAGCTATTATCTGTTGCTGGTGATACAGAAGCATTTTTGACTCAGCGGCTCCCCCTGCCTTCCACCAGCGGCACAACAAGGCCACCGTACATAACATCTACAGCAGGGCTTTGGAAAAGCTTCAACACGAGCTACAAACAATAAAGATACATACAAACTGTAAACATGCAGTGGCCCAGCCGGAAACACACACACACACACACACACACACACACACACACAACACACACACAACACACACACACACACACACGCATACACACATACACCAAAACACACACACGTGTGTACACACA
Organism: Typhlichthys eigenmanni; assembly: GCA_027564635.1. Classification (NCBI taxonomy): domain Eukaryota; kingdom Metazoa; phylum Chordata; class Actinopteri; order Percopsiformes; family Amblyopsidae; genus Typhlichthys; species Typhlichthys eigenmanni. The sequence goes on along the minus strand of JAODUK010036904.1, from coordinate 4,807 downwards.
CTCGCACACACACACTCACCTTGGACTCCACGTCTGCGTTGTGGTCGTTCTGCAGGAGCAGGGCCGCGGCCTTGGTGTCGTCCTTGCGTGCGGCGATGTGCAGGGCAGGCAGACGCACCTTGCCCTTGGTATCGTTCTCCAGGAGCAGGGAGACCACCTGGTCATGGCCCTGCTGGAGGGCCACCGCCAGGGGGGTGAAGCCGTCCTGCGTGGAAGTGGACAGCGTTACCACGGCCCTTATAGGCAAGCCTGGCTACCCGGCGGCCATCTTTGAAACTCTTACTAGGAAGACTGTATTGACATGAATGCCATAACTACACTTTCAATAGTCAGCGGGACATAATAACGGCATGTATACGATTGCGAGTCAAATCTGATGAAAACCTGCTTAAAACATTTGGAGACTACCTCAAAATAAGGTTTAAAAAGCAGTTTTTCCCACAGGTTATACTTATAATACAGTTGCTTGCATCAGTGCAACCACACGAGTGGTTAAACAGGTCACTCTTGGGCAGTTATGACAGACAATTGGCTCTTTTGGGGGCAGGTGCGGGATATATATGAGGGATATAACTGCCAAATGTTTCTGAATTCTCACATAGAGCTCCATTCAAAATTATACAAGTGCATGTCTCCTTATACTATAGTGTCTCTGGCATTACACCCTTTACACACAAGGTGTTGCATTGCTTATTGCATGTGTGTATACAGTATACAGACAGAATATACAGTGTACCGTATATACTGCTGAGGGCGGGTGCAAGGTTTATTTGGACAGGACCTACATACAGAAGCATCGGATGGTGTGGGCCAAGGATAGGTTTCACCTGCTCGAAGCATATTTCCCAGAATGTCTATTTGTTCTGCTAAGTAAGCTGCTTCAACAGGATGGAGGGGAAAAGCGACGTCGCGTCCATGAAACACTAATAAGCTTAAGGCATTTGAGAGAAGCACTGGGTTCTCCAGTTTGCTAGACTTGTACGCTCCTTTCCAATATTTACATTTAGAGATACTGTATTTCCTTTTGTTAATATGGCAGGGAGAAAGTGAGAACCAGCAGAAACAGAGACATCCGTTTTTTCTTTCTTTCCAGTAATTGCCAAGTAAAGATTGATCCACTTCTAATCCTCAGTAGAGGGGCAGCTTAATATGTTTCATAATTCCATGTCAAGCCTAACCTTAACTATATCAGACAAACCATCTTTAATGTCCTGAGATGATTTAACCTGCAATTCTAAAAATCATAAACTGCATTTATTTTTATGACATAATGTTTACACGAAACCAAACTTGTGAAGGAAATAACATTGGATATCCACTTCTATCTAACTTCGATGCTGTGGGTACGTACGAACAGCTAACCTTATGTTTATCAAGCCGATCTAGCCTACTACTGTATATTACCTCACAATTAAACCTTCAATTATACAAAGCTTACACCAGCATTACATAATAGCAGAGCACAATAGAAAGAATAAAATGGAACAGGCACACCTCCCACACACATTTCCCTCCTCACAGTTAAGTTAAGGCAGCGCACAGTGCTAGTATATATGTCTAACTTGACATGTACTGTACACACACACACACACACACGCACACACACACACATACGCATGCACACACGCGGACGCACACTCAGCGCACACTTACTTCGGTGGCCATACTCTGGCTGGCGGTGTTCTCCAAAAGAAATCGCACAACCTCCAGGTGATTCTCTTGGGCTGCCATGTACAGGGGTGTGAAGCCATTCTGCACACAGGCAAACACGCACACACACACCAACACAGTTGATTAGCTTCACTTTGCATAGAGAAAGTGTGCAGTGTACGGTATATCACATTACAGGCAGCAGGTGTGCTCAGTAACTCAGAAACACTGGCTGGGGCCATATTCTTTGTTTGGATTATAATATAGGCCCTCAATTAAGTACTTCATAATTTATATGTAGATATGTTTATATATATAATATGTTTTTAAAAATATTATTCTGCTGTCACCAGCTGTCAAGAACTGAGCAAGTTAACTCATAGCTCAATGTAATATGCTGGGTCAGCAGAAACCTTGAGAGGAGAGCCCTAGTTGGAACACAGCCAGATATGCTGTTCTATGACCTCTCTGGAGCTTAAACTAAGACTTGAGTATTGTTGATTCAAGGGAATGTGATAATGTGTGTGTGTGTACTGTATGTACGCACAGACAATGTGGTTGTGTACGAGGAATGCCTTCACAATCACATGTAATTGCATTTGCGTGAGCGTGTGTCCCACCTGAGACTGTGAGTTGACATTGGCGCCATTGGTCACCAGCTCTTTGACAACGTCTGTTTGGCCTGCCAGCGAAGCTATGTGCAGAGCAGTGTTTCCTTTCTGGATCACCAAGAACAAACACAGGCATGTGTTAAGCTGTGTCCCACCTGTCCTCCTCTGCCCGGATGGCTGCGTGTACGCTTGTGTGTCTGTGTGCGTGTGTCTGTGTGTGTGTTTGTGTGTGTGAGAGAGAGTGTCATGGCAACTGCATTCTGTGCGATGCCTTTGTGCAATCGGTGTTGTGCCAAAAGGCATTTGTCTGCCACAAAGTGATTGCCGTCCACGACTAATGGTGCTTTTATCTGCATCTAACAGTCAAAACATGCAAATTAATACGCATGTCCCTGGTAACAGCAAATGTATGTATGTCTTATAATCAACATAATAATCAGTCACAACATGGTTATAGGCAATGTATTGTTTCCGATGTTTATACAGCATGTGTTTGGTAATGTTTAATATCCTTCTTTATATTTGGAAACTAGACACTAATTAAGATGATGTATGGATGGGTTATATATAAAAGAAATAAAGTGATATTGTTTGCAATTATAATTCAGTCAAAATGTGTGCATTATTTAATATGTACCCTGGCCTAGATAACAATTAGTCAATTAAATTTTCCCAGTTGAAACATCTTTATAGCGGAACTACAACCAGGAAAATGAACTTTTGCCTACAGCAGTCAGTTTTTCATGGACAAACACTTTCGCACAACACCGGCATTCAAACTCTATGCTATGACTCCAGCTAACCTGCACTGCCAACAATGTGTCACTTCCGATACCTAACGTCCCCCACAAAGTATCCCCGTGCCTCCGTTCTAATACAGCACCAGCAGGCTATTTATAAACCTACAGCTTCATGTGAAGGCAGGGTTAACCCCCAGTCAACCTACTAGTCACTTTATACTGGTCAAGGTTCTGATGTCGTCTAGTACACTATTGAAACTGTTGTACAGCTACACTGTTTTACAGTATACAAGATGCCAATATGCTGTATTCATTTGAAGGCACAACATTAAAGCTATGATTAGCTAAACAGACAAGAAATAACTAAAGTACTATATGCTTGAAGAAAAATATGACTTCAGACGTCAGACGTAAATTGCCTTTTGATATAATCTAATATTAGAACTATTAACTGATGGTCCTCGGGACAGTTCAGTGGTGACTATAGAGAGCCAAAGTCACTTCCGCATTATGGGACCTTTAAATAATTAAATAATTAGCAATGTCCCGTTCACTCAGCTGTGTTACGTTTGCTGCAGTCAAGCAAACTACAGGCCCACACTGTGAAAGGTAAAGGAGGCGGTTCTTACCTTCGTGGCTGCGTCCACATTGGCTCCGAGCTTCAGCAGCTCAGCCACCACCTCTACATGTCCCTCCTTGGAGGCTAGATGAAGAGCATTCAGACCATTCTGGGAGACAAAACCAACACAGCAGCATCATACATCATCGTCCATTTTGAAACATGTTAACGCTGGGGAGAGATAAAGGACCGAACTCTCACACAGCTTAGCAATGCATTGATCAAATAACATCATCCACATGCGTATCAGTAAAATAAAAAGCTATTTCCTTGCCTCAGGAGGAATGGAGCATTATTGCACCCACCTGATTACAAATATTAATATCCACCCCGGACTTGAGGTAATCAAGGGCCTTTTCCAGGTTTCCTGCGCGGGCCGCTCGCAAGTAACTTGCATTATTGTCTGACTGGAGGGAGGGAGAGAGGTAGAGAGAGAGAGAGAGAGAGAGAGATGTTAGGCATATATCGTATGCAATATACATAATGACCCCACAACATCACCCCCGCCACACACACACACAAACTACTATAATCATCAAAACAGATGCTCTACCAAATAGAACTCAGTCATGATTTCTTTGAAAACCAGTCAAAGAACGAGACTAAAAAAAAAGATACGTGCAATATCCTTAGTCCACTGTAACATAAAAGTGAAGTCAGCTCCATTTGAACCTCCGAGCCATCCAAAAACAGGCTAAAACAAACGTTTCAAAAATACAGTTGGCGCAAAAGTCCAGCGGAACCATATAATTCCTGCAATGATCGTCCTGCACCAGCTGTTAGTTCCCAACTGTTCATGTCCATGTTACATCATTATGTAATGTCCTCGCGCGTCCCAAAGGTAAGGAGTCACGGGTGGTACGGTAGGTGGTCCTCAACGCCTCGACATACTGTGGACCTCCTTCTCTATTGTGAGGCTACACCGCTGCATTACAAGCAGCACAGCCTCCTCTATACGGCTTGGTTGTCCTTTACTTCACAACGGAAATAGAGCTTTGCACACGCCACAAAAAATGATGACACAAGCATGTTTTTGCCCCTATAACAAATGTAGTGTGTGTGTGTACTGAGGAGAGAGAGAGAGAGAGAGAGAGAGAGAGAGAGAGAGAGAGAGAGAGAGAGAGAGAGAGAGGGGGACAGGTTGAGTGGGAAACCCACAAAGATTGTCTATGCCACTATTGAGCAAG
>JAODUK010036895.1:4786-18957 GCA_027564635.1 Typhlichthys eigenmanni | reverse complement strand
TGTACCTGACGTTGCCCAGGCCCGGTATATACAGTCGCAGAAAAACATAAGTGACCACTGCACATTGTTGAAAATGTAATAGTATAAATATATTGTAAATGTAAAACATATCAAAATAATAGAAAATGTATAATAATATAGATACAAAAATACATTTATTACATGTAAAACATCAACATGTATAAATACAAACAATCTGAGGAAATTCTGCAGTGGTCTCTTAATGGTTTCCGTGGCTGTATATATATAGTGAGACTTATTTTTTGGGATCCCCTACTGATTATGTACGTTTGCCCACTGACAAAGGAATGACCCGTCTCTAATTTTAATGGTAGGTATATTTGAACATTTAAGTCTTCGAAAACATGACAGTACTTGGTGGCAAAACCATTGTTGGCAATCACAGAGGTCAGACAGTTCCTGTAGTTGGCCACAAGGTCCACACATCCAAGGAATGGTTTTGTCTCACTCCTCTTTGCAGATCTTCTCCAAGTCATTAAAGGTTTTAAGGCTGACTTTCAGGTCCCTCCACAGCTTTTCTATGGGATTAAGGTTTGGAGGCTGGCTAGGCCACTCCAGGACCTTATAATGTGCTTCTTCTTGAGCCACTCCTTTGTTGCCTTGGCCAAGTTTTTGGGTCATTGTCACGATCCACGACCCATTTTCAATGCCCTGGCTGAAGGAAGGAGGTTCTCACCCAAGATTTGACGGTACATGGCCCGGTCCATCGGCCCTTTGATGCGGTGACGTTATCCTGTCCCCTTAGCAGAAAAACACCCCCAAAGCATAATGTTTCCACCTCCATGTTTAACGGTGGGGATGGTGTTCTTGGGGTCATAGGCAGCATTAAAAAAGGAGAGACTTCAGACGGGCCTGTACATGTGCTTTTTTGAGCAGGGGGACCTTGCGGGCGCTGCAGGATTTCGGTCCTTTACAGCGTACTGTGTTACCAATAGTTTTCTTGGTGACCATGGTCCCAGCTGCCTTGAGATCATTGACAAGATCCTCTCGTGTAGTTCTGGGGTGATTCCTCACCATTCTCATGATCATTGCAACTCCACGAGGTGAGATCTTGCATGGAGCCACAGAGATTGACAGTTATTTTGTTTCCTCCATTTGCAAATAATCGCACCAACTGTTGTCACATCCTCACCCAGCTCTCAAGGTCCCAAGGTCTTGTAGCCCATTCCAGCCTTGTGTAGGTCTACAATCTTGTCCCTGACATCATTAGACATCTCTTTGGTCTTAGCCATGATGGAGAGTTTGGAATCGGATTGATTGCGTCTGTGGACAGGTATCAAATCTGTGTCAAAATAATAATAAACTTGTCAAACAAAACTAAGAATTTGCGAGATAATAAAACTCAGTTAAGCAAAAAAAAAAAAATGTATCTCAAGAATAAAAGTTGTAATTTGCAAACAAACTATTGATCTTTTCCTTTTTTGATCATTTGTATTTTTTAGTTTCCTCTGCTGGTTTCTCAATGATGAGACTTTTGCTCTGTTAGCTTTGCGTTGCTGCCAGCATTCTCGTTTGCTATGCCTTACTTTTTGACAGCAGTTCTGGCACAAACATCTCGCGTGGACGAGCCTTTCAATGGTATGTCCCATAACTGTAAGACAACGACTACCATTGGTTAGTGAGTGTTTTGAGAGCTCCCCGGATGTTGATTTGCACAGAAACCGCTAGCTTCATTGTTGACAACAATGTGAGGACACACACAAATTGTTTGTTTGATACTTAATGTTTTGTTTGATAATTATGACATGAATGACATGACATTAATTATGACATGACTGCTTCCGCAGGTGTCTGGGAGCCAGAAATCTTTCTGATTGAGAGGGGTCGAATACTTATTTCACTCATTAAGATCCAAACAATTTCTGAAATTTTTGACATGCGTTTTTCTGGACTTTTTTGTTATTTTGTCTCTCACTGTTCAAATATACATACCATTAAAATTATAGACTGATCATTTCTTTGTCAGTGGGCAAACGTACAAAATCAGCAGGGGATTAAATACTTTTTTCTCACTGTAGGCTACATACATATATATACATATACATATATATACACATATATACATATACACACACACACACGCAGACAGCATTTACACACAATAATAATGCACTGGAAAATCACAACAGTAATACAATGGGAAATGACAGTAGATACAAGAGCATAGGCAGTGTTTGGTCAGGTTTTAGATGAATCATTTTACATTTTGAAGACACAGCTCTCCCAGATACAATTACTATACTGGTAATGTTTTTCTAAACAGTTGATTATTTCAACTCAGAATTCAATCCGATATGGAAATGTTAAGACAAGCACTGGAAAAAGGCACATTCATTTGCAATCTTTAGCACTTATAAGAGTGACAGATTCTCTATAAATGTTTATTAGACAGGACACATAATACATTACAAGAAAACAAAATTGTATATTTCTCATAACGTGCCAAGATTTTTTTTATTGGGCAAAAAACATAAATAAAAAGCAGGTAGAAAAATGTTTAACAGGCTTACAAATTCTGTATACAAATATGTACAGGTGTCTGCCGGGAGCCAGTAAGGTGGCAAAGCTAGTGTGCATGTCTCATGAACAAATGTATATATATATATATATATACTATATGAGGAAAAATTAAAACTTCTGCATTTAGGGCTCAGAAACAATGCCAAACCTGCAGTAATACAATGTAAAAGTGGTTGCTAGTCCTATATACACATGCATCAGTGAGAATACAACAAGTGAAAGACCTCCATTTCAAAATATATTGTCCAACATACGGAAAGTGACAGATATAAAATAAGCAGTGACAATTACAACAAAAAAAAAAAGTCACTGGCAAATAGCACTGGTTATATTGAATAACTTTGCCTTAGGGGGACTGAATGGTAGAAAATATGTTCTCCCTTAAAAAGCAGTTTTGAATGGAACTCTGAAATATGCTAATACCATACAGTCTGTTGTTGTTAGACACTGAGGTAGCACACCCATAACAGACGAATCCAGGGACAGAAGTGACACAAAACAAAAACAGAATAAAACACAAAATGCTCTGCTACAAAGTCAAAGGCAGTACTCTTTAGCTCAGCTGTCTTGACTAGTAAAGAGCTAATAGCTTGCATATAACAAACTATCAAACTAAATATACTAAATATAACGCATTTATTATCATATCAAGTATTTTGAATATTAATTTATTGTTCAAATATACAAGACTGATTTATAAGAGAGTGAAGTAGTGTACAAACAATATTTTCATTTCTGACTGCACCACAAAACTCCCTCATACTGTACACCTTCAAAAACATGAACAGTACAAATAAACAGAACACAAACAACTTGCATTCACAAATGGGATAAAAACATTTTGGTCACAGCATGGCTGCCGGTACAAATAAAAACATGATGTTCAACCATTGACAGAAAACAATAAGGAGGAGATGGGCAAAGTTCTAATGCACGACTATTTCAAAATAAAGATGAAATATGCCATTTGGGCCACTAGCAACTTCATACTGTCAAAGAAACATCAAAAAACAAATCTCCCTGTTGACAAAATGTGTTGTTTATATGAGCGTAGATCCGGACTGTTAAAATATACCTGTGCTAAAATCTATACAAGTTGCAGATCTTTTTTCTGTACTGCAGAAAAGCTCAGTCTCATTTGCTGTACATCTGTAGCAGGGCCGCTAGGATAAGGTGCAAACTTTCTCGTTCTACTCATTCTCATTGTAATTTTGTGCAAGAAACACCAAGCTAGCATACGGAGTGCACCCATTCTCAGAGAAGTGAGAATCAATGCCACCAGGTACGCCAACTGGCGACACTTGCATGTCATAAATGTTGGCCTAAAGAAGGGAAGGGGGGGAGGGTAGAAAAGTAAAGTCGCTAAATATTCAAAAACACACTAATTGAATAACTGGTCTACAATGTTATAAAAATCCAAAAAACATTACAGTTGCATTCCCTGCTCTTCCACAAAAACAGACAGTCCAGTAGTTTAAGCCATTAAATTACATAAATACTCGAGAAAAAAAATAAAACAGAAAGAAATAATGTAGATTTCACATATGGCTCTAATTTGGACAACAGCAGCTCAAAAGACCTCCTTGCCAAGATGATGGAAAAAGCGGAGCTTTGACTGGTCGACGGTGGTCTCCAACGGTCTCACGGACACTCCTTACAGTTCCTTCCAAGCCCGTCTAACTCATTTCAAGTACTGCGAACACGATGGCTGTGCGTTTCTTGGTAGGGCGGGGCGGGATGGGGGGGGGGGGGTTGCGGTTAGTTGAGGAAGCGACGGCATCGCCTCACTCCGCAGTTGCAGCCCAGCTTGTTGCTGGCGTCCTCAATGGGGAACTTGTAGTCGTAGGTGAGCTCTTCGCCCCGGTAGATCTTCCGCAGGGCGAAGATGACGATGTGCTTGTGGCCGTCCACGTTGATGACGCGCGAGTAGCAGTTGGGCTCGCACGAGTGGTTGATGAAGCGCGCCGCGTTGCCGTGCATGGTGGCGTCCACCACGTCGAAGTCGTCGATGCGGAACATGTAGCAGCCGATGCCCTGGTAGAGGGTGAGAACAGGGGGGTTTAGAAGCGACTTGGGACGGTAGCACATTTGTTACTTCACATTTCTGATAGCTCTCATACACCCCCCCCCCACACACACACACGTCAAGCATAGGGCCGGGGTTATGGCTGTAGACCGACCTTGCTGTCGTAGTATTTCTCCCTCTTATCGGTCAGCACCGCCCGAATGACATTGCCGGCGTACTCGATCACCATTTCCCCGGCCTCTATGTTCCTCTTGCAAAACAGCCCACGTCCATGGATGGCAGATCTGGCCAGGGGGCAAGGAGAACACGTGGAGGGAGGTATTTGAGGTCAATTAGAACCGTGTAGTGACGTAGCCATTACCTACATCAATGACAGCATGTGTGGCAGTGCTGGCGTTTACCTGTACACCCCTACCGCTTCCTTAGAGGTTTTCTCCAGGTGTCTGAAGCGCATGGCCATAGGAAGCTCTGTGCTTGTGGCTCGTCTGTGCGTTGGGGACGCAAGAACAAAATGGTCGTTCCCTGTTTATACACTATGTCTTTACCAGAACTGGGAAGTAACTAAGTACAAATACTTAAGTACTGTACTTAAGTAGCTTTGTCAGGTATCTGTACATTACTAAGTATTTTTATTTTTTTACTTTTACTCCCTACATTTTAACACAAATATCTGTACTTTCTGCTCATTACATTTTTAAAACGGGCTATAGTTACTTTAGTGTTAATGTGTTTAAAAACAATTACATTATGTAGCAATACAAAACCACAAGCTACACAAGCTCCACATTAGTAATTCATTCAGATTTCCCAGAATATGCTATTATAAAGGAGACAGAAAACAAAATGTGTTGAATCTGACTATGTAAACAACATCCACAGATTTAGTAGCAATGTCAACTCTATCTTCTGCATTTAGCTAGAGGTTCTAATCTACATAAAATCCCATCGTGCAGTATGTCATTTTAGCAATACACTTAGGACATAAAGTATATTTAGGCATGCCTGCTGCATCCTTGGCAATAGGGAAGTAGCTGTGGTTGGTCTAATTGTTCGATATAGCATAAAACATGTTAGATTTATAATATACAGTATGACATGGCCAGCTGAAGCTGCTGCCCCCGCAACCTGACTCCGGATAAGCGGGAGAAGATGGATGGATGGATGGATGGATGGAATATACAGTATTTCTATCTGATATGTTTTTGTATTTGGTGTGATTTAAAGGTTTGAATCTAACAGTTTTGAAAAGAGTATGTAAACATGCTTGGCCTGTAGGTAGGCTGTGAGGAACAATCCATGAAATCTGAATGATGTAGGGCCAAAGCAATGAAATATAATCCAGTTTAGCCCACATATAGTGCTCTCGTGTTCACAGTGTGAAGAGCTTTGCGTCCTAGAAATTGTAATAAACTATATCAGGATATATTATAATCACATTATTTACATTATATTTTATTATATTATTAAAACATTAATGTCCTCCCGAGGTTCAGTTAGCTTTTGCCCAGAAACAGACGGTCAAACTTCATGTTCTACTTTATAGAACATTTGTAGTATATTTTTTCACAAGGATCCCTACTTATACTTAAGTAATGACTTTGTGTACCTTTGACACCTCTGGTCTTTACACACTGCGTTAATGACTATTAACTATGACTATGATAGGTAGAGCAGGACGGCCAGTCTGACCTGCTGGATTTGAGTGGGAAATCGTCATCCTCCTCGTCACAGGGAGCTGAGATATCAGGGAGCTGCCTGTGTTGTGACGCCAGGAAGTTGAATATGTCAAAGGTTGATTTCCTGTGTAGGGGGAGAAATTATTTATTTAAATCACATTCAAATTACACACACACACACACACAAAAACGTCAATGGTGCGACCACTAATCTCAATTTAATACCACGACATTCAAAATACTTTTTTAAAGCTTTTGGCACTAAAAGCCCCAAGGGAGCACAACATACAGTATCAATGATGCTTGCTAGCTTTAGAGAAATACAAGCCTATATAAAATCACAAAGTAGTAACAATAAGAACATGTATTAATAACTAAATCATTAATATAGTATTTAAAAAAGAAGAAAAGAAGAAAGAAAGTTGACAAATGTACGTTGTCGTTTGATATTCCGCTACTGCCGAGACACAAGCGACGTACCGTGTGTACACCTCGGAGCGCGCGCAGCCGCTGGGGTTGAGCGGCAGCTCCTCCTCCACGGCGTCGCAGCGGTGGAAGCGGAAGCGGTGGTTCTTGCAGCTGGCCACGCCCTGCAGCTGCTCCAGCAGGAAGATGACGGCGTCGTGCACCACGCCCAGCACGCGTGGCCCGCTCACCACGCCCAGCGGCAGCTGCTTCAGGTGGAAGCCGGCGCGAGCCTCCAGCACGCCGTCGATCACCGCGCGCCACGCAACTGTCCGAGAGGGAACCAATGGCAATAGAGGGAATTAGAGGATGGGGGAGGGGCTTTGTGTTGGCACAGGAACACTGACTTCATTTTCTCAACACAAATAAAATTAAAAATTATAAAATACTTTTAACATGAACAAACAAAACAAAATTGTTATTGCTGTTGTCACTTCTAGAAGCGCTATACATCCAGTGACCAGCAGATGGCCGTGCTTAGGTTAAGCACGTTAAAAGGCTTTGCCATCAGAGGGTACTGATATCAGAGACATCAAACACTTGGTAGCTATTACAAAACTGCTTTTAGAAGCAATTATATGGAAGTAGTGAAAAATGGCCAAAAGACCCTTAGGGTTTAGTAGGGGTAAGCAGTTCTGTTGAGGACTAATAACTGAACCCCCTTCTTACCTTCTATGCTGTCAGACTTGACACTAAACCCATCTTCGCTGGTGATTTCAAAGAGCAGGTGGGGCTGATTCATGTAAGTCCTGTTACTCTGTTTAGGGGGTGAGGTCTCTTCTTCTGAGCTAAAGCCTAAGAAGTAAAACAAGCTTGTATACACATTTACACTCACTTTACAAGGTCACCGTGTAAATAACAATGTGCCTGCGTGGCTGTTGGTGTACACTGGTGCACTGCGTTCCATTTGCCCACCTGAATAAGGTCCCCACTCGGAGAGGTCTCCGTGGCGAGCGCTGATCCACACGTGCGTTTTACCCTCGGTGTTTGAAATGCTCTGAGGGCTGGTGGCTGGCGTGGTGGATGCCAGGCGAGGCCTAGACAAGTGGTTGGAGATGAACGTGTCAAATGCCACAAGGGACGTGCATCTCTTGCTATGCACTGCATAGCATATTATGGGCAATTATTCATATATAACTCCGCTTTACACATATCAAAGTGATGTATCAAGTGGCACAAAAGATGGATTGCTGATATCATACTTAGAGAAGAAATAAGTAAATTACACAATGGATACTTTTTTACATATTCGACATATAAGTCGAACAAACCTGATGGGACCTGTAGCTGCAGATTCTTTATTGATCTTTGGCTGCTTGGCCTTGTCAGGGTTAAGATCCAGAACATCCTTCATTGTTGGAGCCTTCATTCTCACACCAATGGCCCTGTAGGAAGAATGCATGTATATATTAGGGGTGCACAATATATCAACTCAGTATGGTTATCGCAACATCACGTTAGTCAGGTAGTATGCCATATTCAGTTTATTTTGTGGAGAGATGCATGCGTCCATTGGGCTGTTTGGCTTGGTGTTTGATTTAGACACAAAGGTAAGCTGAGGATGCTAATGACATAATAGAGATAGAAGAGGAAACATCAGTGGCCAAAAATAATGCCTCCTCTGTAGCTTGGAATTACTGTTGTTGAAATGTGTTGTTTTGATACGTTATGAATTGATTTGCTGGTGCATTTTCCAATAACCTGAGTTTTTACTTATGTAAAATATCGAAATGTATATCGATATCGTAATTTTCATTATCAATATCGCAATATCACATTTTATCAATAACGTGCACCAATAGTATATATGTATGTTTGGTGCATTTGGTCACAGCAGAACAGTTTCAACTGTACAAGTGAGAAGTACAGTCCTGTGTTAAATAAACAACATAGCTCCGTGTATAACCACATCCAGGTTTAAGGGTTGGTGTCTGTTTAATAAACTGGATCATAAAAATATGTACTGATAAGACCATGAAATTAAAGGCTGAATACGAATCTCCATTTACTATTAACCAGCTATATCTATAGCTTTCATATTTAGGTAATGGCTAATATTAATATTTAGGTAAAGGCTGTAAAATCTGCAGCTGAAATGTTCCATTAAGCTGCTAGATAGCCCTCAATAGCTTCCGCTCATACAAAAACACCTTTTCAAATGTGCTTCAGATTAACTCTGTTCTGCAGTGTGTCACTGTTTTACAGTGTTTGGAATAATGCTTTAATTAGCCAGATTTTTGTTACACCTAAAATTTTACTAATCAGATTCAATAACGAACCAACCTATTTCACATTTATGACATTCATATCAGCTCTTTCTGCATTAATAACAACATTTTTGTGAAATCAGACATTAAGTGGTTATAACAGAGAGCGGGAGGTGTGAATTTAATGTTGAGTAAGTAATTATCAGAAACGTCAAATGAAGAATACATAAAAAGTTAAAATGTGCAGTGAGATAGTAGCGTTAAGACATTTTCACATTACCTGGACTCATTTAAGCCATCCAGCTCACTTAGTGGAGTTGGGTCCTTCACAAAGTCCGTCCTACATCTCTTCCTCCCTGGTCGGTCTGTGACGGAGGAGACTCTCTTGATTCGCACCTGGGAGTGTGACGCGGTGGCCATGTCAGCTTGTTGTTCGCTGAGCGTGCCACCAGGGGGTGGAGCAGATGGCTGGAGCTTCTCCAGAGCCCGTGGGGTCACAAACTGGGGCGGGCCGACTAGAGTCCTAGCATTCGGCTGCGGCGCTGCGCCCAGGATTATCGGCCGAGTCCTCAGCGTCTCCCTGGAAGCGACGGTGGCTCGCTCTGCGACAGCCTGGGCCGTGATTGGTCGGTTGCCAGCAGGGTGGAGCTGAGAAACATTGCTAACCCGGAGGAGAGTCGGCGTAATGATGCGACTCACAGGCACCGCTCTGATCAAGACTTTCCCGCCGGAGGTCGTTGCGTAATTGTGGCCGACGGCAGGATCGGCGCCAGGGGTGCCGGCACGAGGCTTAATCACGACCCTGGGGCGCTGCAAGGCATTCCCGCTGTGAAGCACTCTGGCGATCTGGCTTATGCGTGTGTAGGCAGGTGAGTTGGCGCTCAGAGACTGATACGTGTTGGTCCTGGGGTCTTTGATCAGAATCTGGCCCTGACGGTTGACCAGTAGCACTTGGGGACTGGGGGCAAGGGGGGGGGGCTGGTTGGAAGCTCCGGCCTGGGTAGGGATCACCAGCGGGGGCTGGCCTCCGGGCTTGGCGTCGATGCGAATAGCTATGGCTCTGCCCCGGGTCGCCCCGGGCTGTATGGGCAACGTGTTCAAGCCGTTGATCACAATCGGCGAGGTGACCGTGCGGGGCAGCGAGCTGGAAAACACTGAAATGGCGGACGTGGAAGCAGCGTATGCGATGTGCGCGGGCCGAGGGAGCGGAGGCAGCTGGGGCAGTTTGCCCTGCTGGGGGACGCAGGGCTTCACGGGGACGGGCGTCGCGGTCATCGCAGGGGTCCTTTTCTGCACCGACTTGACGATGATGGTTTTCACGTGAGCGCTGGGGAGTTTAAGGGGTGGACCCTGCGGGGTGTAGTCGGGGTCGCGAACGTCATCTATAAAACCCTCCACTGAATCAGTGGAGGAGCCTTCGTCGTCAGACGCGGTTTTGTTATTCACCGGAAGGACCACAGCGGTATCCTCGTTGGAAATAAAGTGACCTGTGGCCGGGTCCAGGAATACTTGGTTAGGGAAGGCAGGCGTTTCACAGTCGATCAGGACATCTTCTTCCACTGACTGGGCGGGTGCCTCCGTTCCTATAGCAACAGGGGGTAGTGGTGGGAGCGTGGCTGTAGACTCGGGGCCCAGGCAGGAGGATGTCAATTCCCCGGTGAAGACAGACTCCAGCCTCTGGAGGGCGCTGCTGAGACTGACGGAGGAGGCGTTTTGATCACCGGCGTCTTCCCTGCCTGCGCCGCCGCCGTCGCTCCCCTCGCTGTCCGAACCCCCGTCCGCACCGTCCAACTGCGGGATGGTCTGCGCCGTGGCTGCGCCGCTGTCCTGAGGGTCCTGAGGGTCCTGAGGCGCCTCGCACACCAGCACAGTGCGTGAGAACCTCAAATATCGCCTGCTGTCCTCCTCCGCCGCGTCCTGGCCATGCGCCCGGCCTTCCAGCTCCCCCGCGGAGCCCGCCAGTGCCACGCCCTCCGTGAGCAGCGCCTCGTCGAACTCCAGCTTGGTGTCCAGCATGGAGGCCACGGCCACCTCGGTGTCTGTGTCGAACACGGCGTACGGCAGCTCCTGCGCCATCAGGTGCGCCACCTCCTCCGCCTCCTCCATGTTGCCGGGCGCCAGGGAAATGCCGTTAGCCGTCGCCACGGCGGCGTCCTCCGCCTCCGACGACGCCAGGAAGTCCTGGGGCACCTCGGCGGATACGGGCGTGGTGATCTTGAACAGCTGCCTGCCCTGGGTGTGGCCGACGACGCCTCGCCGCGGCGACAGGCCCGGGGACGACCCGGAGGGAGATTTGGCCAGGGAGCCGCGGGAGGGCGATGGCAGGGTGCGCCCCTGCCGCGAGGACGGGGGCGAGGCGGGCACAGGGTCGGCGGATCTGGGAGGGGAGCCGAACAGGGCTCCGCGGGAGCGGGGCGTCGTCGGCACGGAGGGGTCTGTCTCAGTGGGGGAGGAGCTGCGGCGGCTCCTGGACGACAGACGGCGAGGCCGCCGGGTGTCCTCCAGGTCCCTCAAGGTCAGGATAGGGTGGGCCTTTAGAGGGACGGAGCCTGCGGACACACGTGGCACCAGGCCAACAGTGAGCTGGTCTACTGGGTGGGAGTGGGAATGCAGCTCACACATGATTGGCTACAACCCAGAAATGATGTCACACCTGGGGACAATTCTTACATGCTGGCTCGATTACATGGGACAGATGTCAATATTAGCCTAGACACGACTGGAAAAACTCAATCTTATAATTGGGAATTAGAGTGGATTTATTGGCCAGATGGTAGTAAAGAGAAAAGAAGAGAAGATAAGAGGAGGGTTGGAGGGAGGTTTGCCATTACCACGCTAAACTACATCATCAACTGGGATTAAACACACAGGGCCTTCTCTGATAGAACCCACCCTGAATGAATGCATGCATGCAACACATGTAAGCACCGCGAGTGAACGGCCGCACCTGGGGAAGGGAGCGGGCGAGAAGATCCTCCGGCTGGCTTCCTGTTCTGCACGTACCCGGGGGCTCTGGCTGCAGCCACATTGTCCTGTTTAGAGGTGGGTGATGGGGAGCTAGACTCCATGGGTGAGGTGTGTAAAGGATCCGGAGAGCCTATTTCTAGAGGGTGAAATGCAAGTGTTTATTTCCACGTCGCCTCATTTACATTTTTTCCCTTTGTTAGCATGACGGCCTCTGCTCTTGCTAACAATTACATTCAAATTATGGAATGGAAAATAGTTTAGTTGTAACTCAAGGTCAATGTGAAGAGGCTAGGAGTTATGCAGCAGTGGCATTTACAGAAGATCGCCGTGATGGTACTTCTTACCGCTGTGGTGGTTGGGACTGTGGACGATGGTGCGGTGCTTGTCTCTGTCCCACCGGGGGTCTCGTTCCTGGCCGGGCAGTGGAGTGCTGACCTCCGTCACCCTGCAGGTGTACCTGCAGCGCCTGCGGGGGTCCACCGTGCTCCAGTACAGACGGGAACATCTGGACGGTAAAAGGCGGGTTTAACGTACAGGGCAAAAACAACGCCGGTGGGGGGGATTTCAAAGAGTTAGGGCGAGCGGTAAAAGCTTTCCTGCACACCTTTTGAAGTCTGTTGTAAAAGGCTGTCGCTAATGGCTAATTACTATAGCAATTTGAACGTGCATCGTGTGCCATTGAAAGGGATGTTAATGACTACGTACTGATAGCCGACTGGATAGAGCATTCTTCCATTTGACGAGAGCTCTGACAGCACACCAAGTCTCTGGATGTGCAGTGAGCCTTGTGTAGAAAGGAGAAAGATGGACTTGATTTGCATTTGGTTTACATACTTTACATATTACATACAGACCATCGTGAACGCACACCCACTGAATCCCCCCTCCCTCACCTATGGTCATGTTTATGGATTCTGGCTCCAGGCCTGTGAGGAATTTCCTTTTCAGTGTAATGCCCTCAAAGTCCACATAGACTCGGCGAGACACTTCAAATTCATTGGGAGACACCATCTGGCAAAACAGATGACGGGTGGTTTAAAATCACAGAAGGAATGTGCTGCACAGTAAGGTGGCTAGCTGGTAGCATTATTAAAACAGGGCATATCCATAACAGCAAACATCTTTAAAACAAATGTGTACAGATGGTTTATATTCTTAGCCAATAAGAAAATACAGGCAGACAAATAAAATGAGTAGCGCTTAACGGACAGTGTTAACATTGTCAGTTACATCACGAGTGAACTAGCCTGGCTCCGCACGACTACTGCTCTCAGATAAATTTACGCTGAAATTATAGTCTAGAAACGCTGTTTGCATTAGCGTTTGCACAGCCACCCTGCTGGTGGGCCAATCAGGGTGGCTAAGTGCAATGACGTTGATGTCAAGAGTGTGTTTTCTAAATGGTGGTAGAGGTAGATGAAGCAATACTTAATAGTTGTAGCGACGACAACTGGTTAAAGGCTGTATAATACTTTCAAAATTAACCAGGTCTACGAGGTCTAGGAGGCAACAACTGCAAATATTTACCAATGGAGTGTGTCCAGACCTTATTCACAAAGTGAATAACTGGGTCTGGTTACACCAGGCCAGAGCCATGATTCATGGAGAGGTAAAACAGTTCCAGGAAGTGCTTGGTGGGCAATTTTAATTGATATATACGTTTATTTTTATTAGTAGTCAATAAATGCATCAATTTACATTTACAATATAATTTATATGGTAACTTCCGGGATCTGCTTTGAGGATCCACGATCCGACATTGCTGTGAAAAGATTTGCGAAATTTGGACTTTGTACTGTATTAATAACCACATTTCCCCTGGGGCAGTGTCAGTTTCATTCAGGGTTCATTACGTTAGCTTACTAGGACCGGCCATGGGACCTGCTAGCGTCACCATGGATACTGACTGTAATCAGAAGGAGTTGTCATGTAGAATGTTGCATTGTGGTTACGTTACAAAACTATTCGGCGCATCCAGTATGTAACTGGCGTAGCGGTGAGCTAGCGCTGACCTTCGCACTGACGAGGGCTCTGTGACTGAAGCAGTACACCTTCCTGTCCAGCTGAAAGGCACAGGTCTGGGCACGGGCACACATGAAGTGGAAGTTACTCTGGCAGGAGGAAAGACAGCATCCCACTGTGGCTCCTGATTGGCCGCAATGGTCACACTTCTGGAGAAGGCACGCAGACAGGAAAGATCACAAATTGATTTACATTTGGGGAATTCAGCAGACACTTTTATCCCAAGTGAACAGTATATTTGTCAATAGAAGAAGAGGTCATTATCAA
>JAODUK010036894.1:25066-40003 GCA_027564635.1 Typhlichthys eigenmanni | reverse complement strand
TTTATATTAAATCTGATGTGTGGATGAAGTATTAATGGTCTTTACAGACTCGTAAAGGTTTATATTAAATCTGATGTGTGGATGAAGTATTAATGGTCTTTACAGACTCGTAAAGGTTTATATTAAATCTGATGTAAGGGTGAAGTATTAATGGTCTTTACAGACTCGTAAAGGTTTATATTAAATCTGATGTAAGGATGAAGTATTAATGGTCTTTACAGACTCGTAAAGGTTTATATTAAATCTGATGTAAGGGTGCAGTATTAATGGTCTTTACAGACTCGTAAAGGTTTATATTAAATCACTCTTGTATTTGGACAAGATTCCTGGTTCTGTTGCAGCAGAGGGATCTGATCTGAATAACAGAAAGAAGAGTGAAAACAAGTTTCTTATTTATTTATCTATAGCCAAAGATGCCAGCTGAAGCAGGTGGACGGCTCTGCTTGGAGTTGCACTTTTGTCTTTGAGAACCTTGTAAGTTAATGCCAGGAGCTGCTCAACAACACTTACTGTGTATGTGATATTTAGGCTTCATTATAAGGCAGCGGGCGTCATACATTTTGAACCAAGACCGCTAGTGGGATGCACAAGATAGTTTGTCTCCGCAGGGTCAAACTATCTAGTCGCTACACTATTGTAATCTGGTCAAGATAATAATAACATGAAAACGTATAATAAACACAATGTAATCCTGTGCAAACCACATGCACTAATATAATGTGTATTGCATTAAAGTTGCCTTGCTGTCTGTGTCCATGCAGAGTTTCTCCCCTTATGAGCGATTGCCCAGTATCCAGGTTGTCTGTAATGGCACGCCGGTGGAGAACATCACTAATTATTCACCCAAAAACAACAGTGGGTGCCTCTTCTAGTTGTCATATAGCTCTCTATATATGAAACAAAGACATGCGCACACAATTATGGTGCAGTACTTGCTGAATTCATTATGTTTCGCGCATGATGCATTTTTGAATAGAGAAGGAGCAGTTTTCATTTCTGTTTCTTACTTGCATACAGTAAAACTGCACCCTCCCAGTGTTCCCAGTGTCATTACCAATGACAGCGAGACCTTGTTATTCTGGAGCACGGGAAGCCCTTTGCCTTACTTCATCCAACCTAGTAATTTGGAATTTGAAGTTCAGATCAAACGGCATCACCAGAAATGGCAGGTATACGCAGTACTGCATGCATACACTACCGTACAGTGTGTAAATGTCCGTTTATAAGTAGGCCTACATGTATTTGGTTAGTTCTATTGTGATCTACTGTATATCTGGTCTTATTGGTAACCTTAGGAGGCCCGCACATTGATCACCCCAGAGCAGAAGCAGAGGCTACCTGCCATTGACTGGATGGCAGGACACTACCAAGTCAGGTTGCGAGTCAAGACCAATTACGATGGATCCCACTGGAGCGACTGGAGCCTCACTGCACACTGGGATACTCGAGGTAACATCGAGCTAAAAGGCCTGTGTTACATTGTATTGGTGGAACATTAAAGCTGCTATAGGATTTCAGAGTTGCAGCAAGAGTTATAGCAAAAAACAAACAAAAAAAGAGTGCAAAATTTGGACAGCTCCAAACTCCCGATACCCACCTCCTCTGTTCCCTTCCTCTGGAATGCCTACGGAAGAACCAATAAGGAAACGTAGGCCCTAATTGGTCAGAATTATTTTCACTACCTTCAAAAATCTAAATCCTCTCATAGAGGCAACCAAAGCAGATCTTCTCAAAGAACATTTCACTCTGGTGATAGCTGGTGGATTTCTGTAATTTCTAACCAATCGTGCTGAATTTAGCTTTTAATATAAGACCTCCCTGCTCATGAATGAATATGGAAAAGCTCATTTGTTGTACTCACAGTTCAGTTGCTTTGTGTAAAAATGTTTAAACGCACTGCCAGATATGGCATAATAATACCAGATCACACACAAATATGGCTTCATGCACAGCAATTATAGGACAGGCTGAGGCTGAGACAGTGCCGTTTCTGGATTTGAAGTCCTGGTTGCTGCTGGGTGGATTGTGTCTTGTTCTCTTCCTTGTCGCACTGCTGGTCCTTTTCAAGATGATCAAAAACCCAAGGTGAGGGTGTGTGTGTGTGTGTGCGTGCGTGTGAGTGTGCACATATATTCCTGTGGTCACCAATTTGACATGTTCTGTGATTCAGACTCTTCAGGAGAAAACAATTTCCAGACCCTTCAAAGTACTTCCACCCTCTCCACTCTGTCAACGAAGGAAACCTCAAGGTGCTTCTATGTGTGTGTATGTCTGTCTATTGGTCCATCTGTCTGTCTGTCGCTCTCTCCATGTATAAAACCAAGGTTGATCGAGTGGCTGTGGCAAAAAACGGAGGCACAATTACTTTATTGCACTCCAGGTGTGTTTATTTAGCAGCATATCGTCAGTCACAGCAGGTAGAGCGCAGACTGAACAAAAATCAGAAAAACTGAGAAGTCACTAATTACGAAAACCAAAATAACTGAATACCAAAGTACAAACAAAAGACTAAGAAAACAGATTAACAGACAATACCCTTCTACCTAAAGTATAGGGCCCCCATAGCTCGAAAACCAAAATAACTGAATATCGAAGTACAAACAAAAGACTAAGAAAATAAACTAACAGACAATACCCTTCTATCTAAAGTATAGGGCCCCCATAGCTCTCCCTAGTATCTGCTTCCAGGTATGACTCTGGAGCCACAGTTTCCTTTATCCAGCTGGTTCCTATTCAGCCAATGATTAGTCTACTGCTAAACAACTAACCACCCGCACCACAAAAAATCCCATACATTCAGAGTGTACCTACCAGAGCTGGGAAGTACTTAAGTACAAATAATTAAACTTAAGTAGCTTTTTCAGGTATCTGTACTTTACTCAAATATGTATAAACTTTTTCTTTTAACTCCTTACATTTTTACACGAATATCTCATTACATTTGCAAAACAAGTTAGTTACTTTAGTGTTAAGGCGTTTGGAAACATTTGAGAAGAATTGTTGATTTATTTTGCATAATTGAGCGGCTTCCCAATGTCATCACGACTGATTCAAACCTAAAGAGAAGAGAAGAAATCCCTGGTAGGCCTATTGGAGCATATTACTTAAATTACGTAACAAGACTAAACAAACAATAATGGCTCTTTTAATATGCTACTGTAATTCATTCAAATTTACCAGAATAGTCTATTGTAAACGAGAGACGGAAATATAATTGTCGAATCTGGCGACTATAGCCTGCACCATCTACAGATTTAGTAGCAATGCTAGACAACTCTTCTGCATTTAGCCACAGTTTCTCGAACGTTCTCACTTCCAACTCGTCAAAAATTGCAGCTTGGTCAATGGCCTTTCTCGTCAATTTTCGAAGCATTTGAAAGCCTTTGGCGTCGTAGGATAAAGACTTCGGTCATTGACTGTTACGGCAAGGCTACGGAAAAACCACCACCGGTTTATTTTTAGCTATATGGGCACGCAATATCAGCGCAAGTATTAGCTCCTGGTTGTAGATAAATAATCAATATACAATCGAGACATGTTGAAACGTAATTATTTGAAATCATAACGTTAAATAGGTGCAGTTATATTTCGCTATAGGCTATGTGTAGCCTATGATTTCAAGAACGCATCGAAAATTGACGAGAAAGGCCATTGACCAAGCTGCAATTTTTGACGAGTTGGGAGTGAGAACGTGTTGGTTTCTCACCTCGAATGTCATCTTAGGCAATACAGTTAAGAAATAATATTTTGGCATGCCTGATACATCCATAGAAATATGGGATGGAAAGCATCTGTGGTTGGTATAATTTATCAAAATAGTATAAACATTTTAAATTTGTCCGATTTGTAATATGTACAGTTTTTCTATCAGATAATATGCAATTGCAAAATTTTTGTATTTGGTGTTATGTTAGGATTTGAATTTAAGTTTAACAGTTTTGAAAAGAGTACGTAAACATGCTAATTGGCCTGTAGGTAGGCTACATAGTTTTGATGGTGGCTATGTAAAAAACGATATCAGGATATATTATAATAACAATATTTAGATTCTATTTTATTATATTATTATAATATTAATGTCCTCTCGAGGTTCAGTTAGCTTTTGCCAAGAAACAGCCGGTACAATTTAATGTCGTTCAATTTCTACTTTTTACTTTTTTCTTTTCAGTACATTTCAGAGCCTGTACTTTTTTACTTTTACCTGAGCACAGTATAGGTGAATCAGTACTTTTACCAGTCTTTTTTTTACACAAGTAGCTGTACTTCTACTTAAGTAATGACTTTGGTTACATTTGACACCTCTGGTACCTATAAAAACAACATATATCAGATATTAAAAAGTATACGAAAGGTTGTCCATACTAATGGAAAGGGCATCGACTAGCCCTGTGACACTACTGGCTGCACTCTAAATAGCAAGCTAAAATAAAAAGCAATGCAAACACATTGGATCCCAGACAGCAATGACAACCACACACTCACCCTTAAGGATGACACACCCTCTCTGAGTTTATTATAACATGGCACCAACTATATTATAAAATAAGTGGTCAGTCATGTGGCGGCCAAACCATGTTATGGACGGCAGTGATTGGATGGCAGGGATGCTACACTTTACATGAAGTATATGCCCCCAACCTCCCATGCAAATGAAAGTGATGTCATGTAAACATGACATCCATCACTAGCTGTGCTCCAGTATCACGCCTAGACCTTGATGATCAGCAAAAACATCTTAGTCGGATATTTGGGTTTACTAATTTCACCTTTATTGCAATGAAAAGTAATATCTTCCAAAATGTTTGAATAATTATTAGAATATTGCGAATTTAAAAACAAAAGATGTCAGATAGACTTAAGGTGTTTTTGCACCTGAACTCTTCAAATGGAGATCTACATTATAAATATATACACTGTGAGTGTCAATATATTATCAACTGGATGTGTTTCATGACCAGTGTCTCTGTCCTCCGGTATCCCATAGCGATGGCTGAACCCTCAGTCAGAACCCTTCTTCACCCAGCCCTCTGATCTCATCTGCCCAGTGGAGGTGGATCAACCCTGCCCCCTCACAACGACCACCACCACCACAGGCACAGTCTCCAGCCTCACCACAGCGCTGTTCCAGCCCCCCACCTCCTCCTCCTCCCCCTCCTCCTCCTCCTGTTTCTCCAGCCTGGGCTACTTCCGCTCCGGCGGCTCCAGCGTGGAGGCCGTCCTGCAGGTGGCGCCCTCTCCCGTCTACTTCACCTACCAGGAGGGGATGGTGCGCGCGCTCGCCCGCCTCCCCGCCAGGACCCCGTCCTATGAGCGGCTGAAGCTGCCAGGCGCTCCACGACACCTTGAGCCCCAGAGCCCGGACTCCGGCTTCGGCATGGAGGATCACGAACAGCAGGAGGAGGAGGAGCAGGAGGAGGAGGAGGAGGCTCATGGGGGAGAAAGCTATCAGAATGATTGGGTGGTTAGATGGGGAACCACTGTGTCCCACCCCCTCATCCTCCTCCCTGTTAATCTCAGCCCCAGATTCTGTTCTGTCCACCCCCCTCATCCACCAGGTCAGGCCCAGCGTGGGACCCAAGGGGACCCAGGCTCAGGGGACCAAGACCCAGGGGACAAGGCCCCAGGGGACCCAGGGGCTTCTGCGGCCCATGCTGGGAGCTATGCAGCCTGGCCTGTAGCCACTGCTATGGGGAGTGCTTCCTCTATGCCCGCGTCGACATGCAACACAGGGTACCTTACGGTCAAGGAGCTGCAGGCCAGCTACAGCAACAAGTCTATCTGAACCGCAGGCGGAAAGCAACGTTTCCCTTGGAGACTGAGAGGCGCTTGATGTTTCTAACAGTTGGTATTGTATGTAGGTAAACTAAATAAGCACTCACGGCCATGAGAGCAGATTCCAAACATTTAAAAGCCACAATATTACTGTAAAATAGGTGGAGCCGAAACTAGTTACAGTAAGAACTCCAAAAGCATTTATTTACGCCCATAGGGTCTTTGTTGAGTGAAGATCGTATTTATGACCTTTAAGCCAAGTCTACTGGAGACAACCTTCACAGTTATTAACTTTCTGCGACAGCTGCTCAGAATCAGGTCTATTGTTGCATAAATAACTGTAATCAACCATTATAGAGGGATTTGGTTATGGCAGCATTGATGTAGATAGTTGTGTTGTTTATTTGTATTGTGATAATTTAATAAGCCTTTGTGACACGACCCTATTCACAGTATGTTCTGACACAATAAGGATACCATGTGAAAAAATAGCTACAGTAACGTGATAGACAATACAACACAGTATACACGTAGCAAGATAAGCAAATCTAATTTGTCGATTGCTACTCCCCAGTTTACTAAAAAACATTATTGTATGGCATGTTCATTGGGTCATTTTTCAGGAGGAGGAATTGGAGAATGTGTTACAGTTATTGAATGTCTATACGATACAATAATTGAATTTAATTGTGTAATTAAAATGCTGCTGTGTCTATTATAGAACATGCCTCACATTATGGACGGACCATGTCCTTTATATTGTAGATTTTACTTTTTTACAATTTTCTTTTATTGTAATTGCGGTAATATATTGAGTTACATATGGAGCATTAAAAATGTGCTTTAAATTACAGGCAGGCATTATATAGTCAGCAATAAATGTGTACAGTATGCTATAGCTAACATATCCATTATTATATATGGTGGTACATTGTGAAGAAGGAAACCATATGCGGTATAAACCTCATTGATCATAAAGTCAATTTGTAACTGCATTTTTACTATCTTAGCTTTTTCAAATGTCAGCACTGTGCTGCTATAATCCGTTGACAAACGTTTTCCATTGAACTCACTGACCAAAATAAAAGCCAAAAATGGGTCAGCTCTTGCAACTTCCTGTGCAGTGTGTAGATGAAGGTGTGTGTGTGTGTGTGTGTTTAGTATTGTAAGTGAGTGAAGTAATGTAAAATGTACACTTGGTTTTAGAAAATGTACACTTGTTTTTAGGTGAGAATAATACACTATAATAATAACCGAATTGAATGTTTCCATTTGTCCAGTCATACGTAGTTCCTTCAGGTTTATGCACAACCTTGACTGTGAAAATGCACACAGACTACATTCATGAACAGTCTACTTGAGATTGTACGAGGATTTGCTTTTTCACTAAAATGACAATGTCAAGAGCTAGACAACGTGCTGAGTGTTTTGAAGTGCATCTCATGTTCTCATTTGTGCATACGTAGCCTGCTTGCTATGAAGTTACACTGTTTTGATTGGAAAGGAGATTTTCCAGACAAAAAAAAAAAAAAAAAAAGTTTCCATTTGTATGGCTATATTTACAGAAAAATACAATATCCTAGTATTTCCCATACCTGAAAAGACTATTGTTTTCATGTTCTATGGTGTTGTGATCTCCTGTTTGTGTGAATGTGTGCACAGGTGCACAGGTTTGAGTGTCAGTCTGCGTGTTTAGGTTTCTGTGCATGTGAGGTTGTGTTTACATGTCCTGTGGTCCTCTGCATGTATTAGCATGTGGTTTGACATTTAACTCAACTGGTGACATCCGCTCCCCTAGCAGAGAATTTACAACATTTGGTCCTGACAGAAAAAGAAAGCAGAGATGCTTTCAACATTATTCACAACTTAAACGTGAACTAACACAACACTGACACTACACATAAAATCACTCATAATTCCCCATTCAACTGATTTTGCTGAAAACATTCAGAATGTGTACTGCTTTTAGGTTTAATTCAATATGTACAATATAATATGTAATATATTATTGGAATATGGGAACTGCAACCCATCCATACTGTAATAATGGATAATGGTAATTATTTTGAAAATGCATGAAACGCCATCAGATTGTGAGTTGTATGTTGTTTTTAAATATGTATGCATCAGGCTAGAACCTATGAGAGTAGTTTGTTTTTTGACAACAAACAACTTCTTAACACTCACAAACATCTTATAGAGACAACATTTGCTTGTAATTCATTTTGGCACTAAAATGTGTATAACAACCACATGAATGATGTATGTTAAACCCATAGAACTATCCAAAACAATTTATTAAATAGGATCTAAAATACAGTAGTATCTTATCTATTTACAATGTAAGATGTCCTTGAGTGTCTTGAAAGGCATTCTCAAATAAAATATATTATTATTATTATTATTAGATAGCTCAATAAAACTAAACTGATACCCTCTCATCGCCATCCTATACCAGACGTCTATTCTGCTTGTCCAGTAGGCTACTCCAACTTCTAATGATACTTTAGTCGATATCATCAAACTAAAACAAAGCAACAAGGAGACACATATAATACGACTATCAATTACAATACAATTACCACTATCACCATGTTATCACTACACTGTATCTTCCAATGAGGAGAGACCACAATGGAAGACTGTGTTTCTCATGTGTGGCATGCTGCAGCCCACAGTGCTGAGGTAACGTCTCTTATTTTTGTACTCCCACTAGATAGTGCAGCTCAGAGAGAGAGAGAGGGAAGGGGGGAATATAGATTCCTGTATTACAAACACCCATAATATACACTGGGGTCATCACTGGAGTTCTTGTAGCAGCTTCCAAATAACCAACCTGCATGGTCACAAGGCTCTGTTCTGCACCAATACAGCTTACAGGGCACACATGGAGCTCTTACAACATCTGTGGTGAGAATAATACACTATCTTCTGTAGAAAGCATCTGCTCTCACAGCTGAGAATGAATTAGAATGAATTAGTTAACATATACGGATATCCAACTATGAACAGCGGGGAGAAAATAGCTTCTAACGTGCATGATATTGCCAGAATAGAGATTTTTGTATTGCACATAACGTTGCTGCAGGTAATGAATTAGCCGCTCAGTTTTGCTTTGAAAGTTGCTATTGATTTGTATGCCTTTTTATAATTAGATTACTGTAACAGAGAACAAAAAAACAATTTGGTTCCTTTACTTCCAATGTGCACGCACACACACACACACACACATGCACGTGCACACACGCACACGCACACACACATAACCATGTACTCTACTCATGCACTGATCTCAGTGATCCCAATTTGCATTACGTGTAGACGCAGGCTATTGATCCTGTCCTGTTGAGTGTTGGGTCAATTTTATGAGCTGCAAAAATCTGCGGTCACGCAGAAGCTCCGTTGTAAGTGGCAAATACGCCACTACAACGACAACACTAATAATAATGGCTGATAATGTAGCGATGATATGATACATTATTGTTGTACTGTAACCTGAAAAACAATGCAGATAGCAGACCGCGGAGATACAAACAGACAGAAATGAGCCAAGTTCTTACTACATAAAAATAATAGCAGATGGTTGAAAGGACAATGGGTTCTGTATTGGGAACATAGCAGCCTATGTGGAAGGTAGAATAGGGGAAAAGGCTCCCCCTGATGTAATTGCATAACAGCCCTTGGAGGCGGTAATGTTGAACAGCTGTGCTCGTGTCACACATGTGCACAGCTTCCTGTCTTGTCGTGATACGCTAATAAAAGTTTGACGGACGCTATTAGTTGCGTTATGTGAGCAGGCGTAGGGGGGAATGTTATCCGGTGGTGCGTACACACACACACACACACGCACACGCACACACGTGCACGCACACACGTGGGGACAGTTAAAGCCGTGTTTGGTTGAATGGTAGGTCTATTTCCATGGATATCAATTAGAAGACACTTTTATCTACTTACAGAGACTTAGTCCATTTATAATAGCTGAACAGGTCAAATACCATCTTTGTCATTGTAAGTATATATCTGGTTAGTATACAATAATGATGATCGTTCCATGTATCAACATACCATTAAGTGCTAAGATGATAGGCATGCTTGTATGCAATCACTGTTGGCAATATTTTACATTCACCATGCATGCTCACGTACTGAATGTGCGTGTTTAAGTGTGTGACCTATAAAACGCAGGAGGATTGTAAAAGAGAAACACCCCTCCCTGCAGAATTGCATGAAGGTCCTTAAACCCTCTCTCTCTCCCTCCCTCCCCCCTATCTCCCCCCCATCTCTCTCTCTCTCTCTCTCTCTCTGGCCTCATTCGCAGTGATCCAGACGTTTTACCATAATTATGTGCATTATTTTTAGCCTGTGAACCAACAGTTCATTCAAGTGTTATAAGCCCACAGATGCCCCTGTATGGGTGTTTGCATACAGGAAGGTGACACCTTCCTCGTCCTTACAGGTACCTGCTTACAGCATCACTATGAACTTGTCTCACTCTCCAACACAGGCAGTACATGATGTGTGTTTCCTCTCCCACTATATGCACAGCTGGACAAGGGAGCATGTTTTTTTGTGTTTATTCTGATCACTGTTCTAGTGAAATACTTGTATTCATTGTGTGTTTGCTTTTATTCAACATTTTCAGAGGATGTAATTTATAATCATTATTATACTGTAAATGTATTTCTTAATAATGTTTTGCTCGGTTAGTCCAGTTTGAGTTTGCTGCATGGAAAATGAGCGTGGACCCAAATCCCTCTGGGTGTTTAGTGTGTTGCTTTTGATATCTGAATTGTTGACCTTGTTTTAGAAAGTTCTGCCTCTAGAATCATTGGAACCTCATTTCCATGGTGAGGTAGAGAAAGGGGGGGTGAAGGAGAGAAGGTTTTTCCTCCCCTACGTCCAGCGGACTGCAGCAGTTTGCAGAGACGTAAACTAGGTGAGATTTATTATTATTGTTATTCTTCTTCTTCTTATTATTATTATTATTATTATACAATCTCTTCGTTATAAGCATTTCTGTTTCACCGTCTGTGTTACATGCTATGGTTACATGACTGCTTATAAATCTGTGGTCACCTTCAATGTCTTGCTGCTGAATTATTGTGGAGGCTTCCCTGTAGCTCAGAGCTAGCATTATTGTCCACCAGGGGTGGTCTAGAGCTGCTGCGTAACATTGTTTTCCAGTAATGTTTTTTT
The DNA here is from genome assembly GCA_027564635.1 of Typhlichthys eigenmanni. Classification (NCBI taxonomy): domain Eukaryota; kingdom Metazoa; phylum Chordata; class Actinopteri; order Percopsiformes; family Amblyopsidae; genus Typhlichthys; species Typhlichthys eigenmanni. Next base: position 29,032 of record JAODUK010036894.1, on the reverse strand, counting down.
CACACAGTATTAACTTTTGCAATCGTGATTATTGGCATCTCATGCTCACTGTACATCCTGGGTGACTTGGGTGGAGTTCCAACAGCAGTTGGGTTGTGCAGTTTGGCTTATCAAACTTTCTTCCCTTTATATCAGTCCAATAATATGCCTTGTGTCTGCATTATCACATGCCACACGGTTACACTGGAGAGAAACACGGTTGGTTCTGTAATTTTTTTCTGTCTTGTTGACAGAATCGGTTTGTGTGTGTGTGTGTGTGTGTGTGTGTAGTGATCGATAGAATCAGTTCTAAAATGCTAGCTCAGACACAAGCAGTAATGGAGAGTAAAATAATTGTAATACTCCCAAGCATGTCTATACATTCTTATTCTGTACATCTCATCCCAGGCGCAGCCATGTGTGCTGCCCTCTTGCTGCTCCATACCCTTCTATCTCTTGCCTGCCTGGTGACTCCTGTGCCTCCACCTGGAGCTCCTCCTGTTCCCTGCAGACGCTGCTGTGACCACATGGAGCCAGCAGAGGGTAGCACAGGCCAGGCACAAATAGCAGGGATAACCCACATGCCTGAAGTCCGCACCTACATCAACATGACAATTCTCAAAGGTACAATCTGGTAGTTATAGCGGTGCATATTCAAACGTCGTGTGGAAAATGTATTAAATAGAATACATCTATTTTGTTATATGTTAGTATATCATTACATATATATTCAGTCTAATATAAGAATATAAGAATACTATATATATATTCTAATATAATATAAGAATATAAGAATACAGTATCCTTAATTATAAACAACAAAGAAATATTGGCATGCATTTAGGCTACTTGATAATAAAAACAGAACATGCAGTTTTATCACATTTCTGGGCTATAGTGTATGAATAGGATACCCCATGTGAGAATGCACATTTCATTTATATTATACATATTTTAAATAAATAAATTGTCAACCAACCAATAAATCAGTCCATTGTTTTCACCTCCGCACCACCACATATGGGAGCAGATTAATAATTCCACTTGTTTACTGAATTTAGTTCACCTAAATTATTCACAAGTTTTATTCAGTTTCTATATTAAGGTCCATTTTAATTGCTTTTTGTATGAGAATGCAAGACAGCAGACTGGCATTCTCACACTACTGTGACCTTTCTTAATCATGTTAGAAACATTAGAGTTTGCGTCCAAATCAACATCTGGATTTGTGGAAACATGCAGCCATGGAAGCGTTTGGCTTGTCAACGTGTTCCTACAGAACGTCTTTATGTGGCACTTTAGTACCATTAGCAGATCAGGTTTTCAGCAGTGTCCCATCTTTAGACACAAACATACTGTAATAGCTCCCTGAGAACATTCATTTAATGTGGTTTTAAATTAATCCTTTAAATACCCTTTTTATGGATGTTTATATTTATAGTATTTTTATTGTTGTATTATCAGTGTCCTGAAGGAATCTATCTGGCTTTGTTTATTCCAGTCAAGATGTAGAGCTACACCAGCAGTCATAAAGTGCAATATAATAGTGTAATCTAATCCCTACTATAAATCAAATGTCATCCTATAATAAAACGCAGTATGTTTCCATCATACCTCCCAGGGGACAAGGGAGATCGAGGGGACAGAGGAACAGCAGGCAAAGCTGGACTTGAGGGCCCCCCCGGCTCCAAGGGACCCCTGGGCCCCAAGGGCAGCAGGGGTCAGGCGGGACCCCCGGGAGACCCATGCAAGAGCCACCACGCTGCGTTCTCCGTGGGCCGCCGCAAGGCCCTGCACAGCCAGGAGCACTTCCAGGCGCTGGTGTTCGACACGGTGTTCGTCAACCTGCACGGCCACTTCCACATGTTCCCGGGCAGGTTCCACTGCCACATCCCCGGGGTCTACTTCTTCAACGTCAACGTCCACACCTGGAACCTCAAGGAGACGTACCTGCACGTCATGCACAACGAGGCGCAGCACGCCATCGTGTACGCCCAGCCCGGCGACCGCTCCATCATGCAGAGCCAGAGCCTGATGCTGGAGCTGGACCTTGACGACGAGGTGTGGGTGCGGCTGTACAAGAGGGAGCGCGAGAACGCCGTTTACGGTGACGACGTTGACGTCTACATCACCTTCAACGGATACCTCGTTACACCTAGCGCCGAGTAACCTAGGAGACGGCGCACAGTCACGCTATCGGCCGATAACTCGAAAAGGGTTGTCCTTATTTTATAGAAATGGTTGCCATGGGACCACAGCACGATATACTAAGTAGTTTTGAGTTTGTAATTACACATTGAAAACCACAGGTGCCACATCCGTGCAATTATCAGCATCTCCACACTGTTATTATGACTGTTAGGGACTAACTTGAAACTCCACTTCTTCAGAATACTTGAGTGTCATCTTTCTATCAACAATGCTGTCATAATTCTGTTTATGCTTATGAATTCACAACACCTTGCATGTTTTTATTACGATAGTTTGAGCAATGCTTCATTTCCCACATGAATGTAACTGTCTTGACTGAGCTACATACTGAATGGCTGGATAATGGTTACGGTTTAATGTTCTTTACCCCTACCTGTTTTAAATGCTTTGACAGCGGGACGCCAACAGAAGCATTTTCATAAGTGTTGGCAGGACATCAAATATGATGCCGTTTCTATGACAGAGACTGTTAGCAGCACTGTGACCATCGTGCGCATTATGACATCATGACATAAAAGCAGTTCATACTCAATAAATGCCCTATACAGCCTGCTGGAGTGTTAAAGGTGTAGTAAGTGATTAATACACTATTTTGTCAAATTCAGAGAATGTCTCCTGGCTAGTTCACCGTTCTCAAAATAATCAGGCACCTTTACACGGCCCTAGCTGCCTGATTAGGAACACCAACAAAGTGGTGCAGACCGCACACAACAACAATATCCTAACCCTAGTGTGGGGGTGGAGCTTCTGAGGGAGCGGCCTGTGGCATTGAAGGGGGTGGTGTATTTGATTTAATTTGAGTTTGAATTTAGCAAGCCTTCAAGAATTACTTAATATACCTTTAATGAGATTTCCAAACACACAGGCATGGTGCTAAAACTTGACTAATAAATTGTAATTGTACATGAATGTTCAATTTGTGAGCATCTATAGTTTCTACATTTGTATATTAAAAGCATGCTTTGTAAACTATTGTGTAATTAAAATAAAAATATATAATATTGCACATATTACCATCTAAAATACTGTAGTGAATTATTGACTACAACTCAGTGAATCATTTCCTTATTACATACGTGTCCTGGCATGTTGCCTTAAGGCTCAACTCCACCACAGTTCACTTGGTGCTTGAATTCCCAATGTTTTCCTCTTGCAGCAGAGTTGTGGGTGACACAGCTTATAATATAACGCATTGGTGTTTCATAGACCGTCTTGATTGACAGGCTTTTAATTAAACTAGGGTTGTTGGGACACGGTATGTTCTGTATGTCTGCTGTAAAAATGTTGTCTTTGTACTTGTATATCTCCATTTTTATGTGAAGCACTGTGAAGCACTTTGTGATTTTATCTGTGAAAGGCGCTATATAAATAAACGTTACTTACTTACTTACTTACTTGATTAGATAATGGTTTAAATATTCTATTAACTCTTTTTATCATGTCTTGTTTGCATTTAACAAATGAATTGTATTACTTCATTTAACTTTAAATGAATGTAGCTCTATTTACATAACACAGCAATTACATGGGCATGTAATTGCTGTGATGTTATTTACCCAATACCATTAGGAATTCAGCATTTGTTCAGTGCACAGGCCCACACGTGCACACACATCTACATAGTGCTTATCACGCACGGCATCCCTATGAGCACATTAGGCTGAGGAGCAGAACGAAGAGAAGAAACCCAGAATGAAAACAAGAAGCGACAGAGTAATAACACTTCAATCATGCCCACCTTTATTTCTCTTGTGTGTTTACTGTTCACCAAAAGAA
>JAODUK010036894.1:0-24966 GCA_027564635.1 Typhlichthys eigenmanni | reverse complement strand
GCATTACACCGTAATACTGACAGAAGTGACTCTTCACCAAAAGAAGCATTACACCGTAATACTGACAGAAGTGACTCTTCACCAAAAGAAGCATTACACCGTAATACTGACAGAAGTGACTCAACACCAAAAGAAGCATTATACCGTAATACTGACCAAAAGCAATACTGACATAAATGAATGCTATCCAGCAATGCCAACCCTTCCTTATGCATTACCTTCCAATGACATTGAAAGAAGAAAATTACCTGCTTACCACGTTCCTCTTCTGGTTTAGCATTTGGTCATCATTATTGGGTCAGATCCCGCCAGGCCTGAATATTACTAATCCCCAAAAATGTATTATTGTGCTACTATTCAGAGTTGAGGATGGGATGGTAAAGTCTAAGCTTGATGTTTGAAGGTAAACATTAAGGTAGGAAGGTATTGATGCCTGTTCAGAAAATGTACAATCCAGATAATAAAGCCATCTGGTTTTAGATCTGTCCTTCTGGGCATTCCAGTAAAGCAGATATTGCACTGTATTTGATCCTAGATCAGCCATCGTTTTGATAAATGCCCAATAACACTTCAAGGATATCTTTCCAAACAATGCATTACTGAGGGCAGTTGTATTCGCTCATAATGGAATAGATACATAAGGTTATCACACGCAGGGCACAGCTACTGTAACTTACTGATGTCGACGTCCGAGCACCCTCATCGTAAGATGTGGCTGTCTGAAGTAGCCGTTGCTTTACAGAGCGACCTGCGTGTCATATACAGAACTAAACACACTTTCGGGTGCAGGCAGCATCCCGTGTTCCAAACAAAAAGACAATTAAAATACATTGACTCGTGTGGTAGGTAAACATACTTTGGTGATTTCTAACAATGTGGCACATAATATGTCTAGGACATCACAAACAGCACAGAGCCACACAGAGAATCTGTCAGGGACAGACAATATATCAAATTCATTTTCATACAGGTGACACTGTATGACATTGAAAATTAGATCATCATACAAAAATACTTTTTTTTTTTTTTTTTTTTTTGCTGTGTAAACTTTGTCTCCATAGCAACCAAAGGCACTGTCTCACAGTCATACAATACCAAATGCAGAATGCAAAAGCTCAGGCTGCTAACTTTCAAACCATGGTGTGACACTAATTCCCAGCACACCGCTCTACAGTAGACCTAAACCAACTTGTCATGCCTGTGCAAGTGTTGCCTTGCCAAAGACACATCAGAACTGAATGCTTGCATGTTGCAAGAGAACAGCAGCATTTCCACAGAATCATACATAATCTCACTGTGCTGCTTGTATGCTGGGTGGAACCGCAGTAGTACATCTCATCACGACCTAACATTGAATACTAAAACATCCCCATTACATGCAGGGTGGAGAACAACGCCAATTAATATGAGGCAACAACGTGATAACTATCACAATGGCATCCGTTGTGCCTGATTTCACTGAACACTGTGGCATGAAACCATATTTTAATGACAAAACAGATATGGAAGAAGCAAACACAGGTTGAAATTAAATATTCCCTTTTGAAAACAGGCCATTTAAAATACAATGTGCTGTGTAAATGTGCTGTGTAATGGGTGCAAAATAATGCTGAGATTGCACACTCTCTCTGATTGCACTGTTCTCCCAGAGTTCATCCTGATCGTTACACGCGCCACTTGTGCTTGAGTTTATTCCAGGCAGGGTGTCTGCTCCAGAATGCTATTCTTTTGTTCTATTACAAGCCCACGGAAAATAACACGAGGTGTTGCGTTGATCGCATGTTATCCAAGACTGAGGAAATCATCATGGAATGATCAAATTCGCTGTAAGCTCTGCTCTGAGCATAAGATACTGGCACCCTGCAAAGCATAGAGCTTTGTGAGTTGAGGGAGGGGGGGAGCCTTATAGAGGTAAATAGAAGCAACTTCTAAAAGTCCATGTTCATTTTGTAGCTCTATGATGTTTTGGGTGACAGATGCATACTGTATACAGTACCGATGTGGAAGTGTACATGTTCCTCTCGTGCTTGATGTAAACATTAGAATAGCTAAACTAATTCATATTTTCATATTTAGTCTAATCTAACTTCCAATACCAGCTTCTAGATGGGTTTGGCATCAACAGTGGCATTACAACCACAAGTGATCTTTTGACAACCACTGGGAACGGGGTCTATTTTTGACATCACAGACGGCTACGATGAAATGTGTCAAGTCATAGTCTGAGGGATCGTCTGAGGGATCGTGAGACATCACAAGGGTGAGGTTTCTTTCGAAAACACTCTGCTACAAAGCATGTGTGCCGTCGGCCCAGAGGGAACCGTGGCGTGGGTCAGGCATGGTGTGACATCACCGTCAGAAACTTGGCTTAGAAGGTTTCCGGTACGGAATAAGACCGTCACGCGCTGGGTGGCAGAGCGCATCGACAACGGCCGGAGTTGGGGAACATGTCACATTTTAGGCGGGAGGGTGCTCGCGTATAAAAAGCACAATTGCACGTAGCAACCTTTCTACGGGAGTGTGCGTTCTAACTCATTGAGGAGGAAGTCTGGTCTGTTATAGCCAAAGAGCCTGAAGTCAGGTTCGTACAGCTTGTAGAGCTTCCTCCGGTCCTCTAGGGGCAATGTGCTAAACCAGTCGGCCACCCAGCTGCTGGCTGTGAGGTTCCTGTGGGAGGTGGGGAACTCCACCGCGTTGTCAACTCTCAGCTGCCGCAGGAGCTGCTCGGCGTCCTCCTCCACTGTCTCCAGGTGGCCCACAAAGTCGTACTGGATCTGGCAGGGGTGGCAAAGCCGATACACCTGCCTCCAGTGCTCATTGAAGGGCGCGTCTCGCTCTGTCTCTGGGTCCAGCAGGTACTTGATGAAGTGGGAGAAGGCCGGGTAGAGGCCTGCGGCGAAGGCCTCGTCCGCGGACGGCGGTGGGGTGGTCTGGTTGGCGTAACGACGGAGCATGAGCTGCGCGAAGCGCCGGTAGAAGTCCTCGTTGCGCATCTTGAATTTGTTGCGGTAGGCCGAGATGAGGCGCACGAAAGGGTCGCGCACAAACAGGAACTTGGTGTACTTCTTCAGCTTCACCTTCAGGAGCAGGCACACCAGGTTAACCAGGTTATAGCCATTAGAGCAGCTCACTCAACTCAGCATGGCACTGGCTAACATCAAAATGTAAGGTAACGGTTTTGACTTAAGGGATGTTTGTTTTCACAGCACTGTACATAACCAAAACATTCTTACATAATAGCCACATATAAAAATAGACCATAGACAGCAGACAACATCGTAAAAAGAACATGTTAGAGGACCAGTAATTATAGCGCCTTTACCTAGGCACCTTGTTAAGGGCCTCTATGGCAGCAGCTACTAGGCTTTTGCCAAAGCGAGCGCTCCGGCACCTCAGGGAACGGTACCTACACCCAGAGGTGATTTATTGGGTGTGTGATGTCCTGTGTTATTGTACTCCAAATGCGTGTGATGGCCTTACAGTTCTGTGAGGTTTGGTGTGGGTTTTTGAAACCATTGCTACATAAACACTGTTTTGCCTTGAAGCTCACACTACTCTATTCCTTCTCCGTTATGTTAGAAAAGCTAGCCTATGCCCTATCAATTAATATGTACTGTACATCAATGTATTTTAGAACACAGACAAAATAGTAATTTGCACTAAAAAAATATATATTGTTAGAATAAGGTAAATTGTTCTTAAATCTTCACCTGTTATTGTCATTTGTGTTAAACCCAGAGCTGCCAAACACTGCAGGAGCGTACCGTTATTTAGGGGTTCCTTGGTTAAGGTAGTATTATAATAGTCAGGCCACACTTCATTTGGAAGTGTTCATAGTCGTTTCCTCCTACTGGGCGTAGACCTCTGGTTCGTTTTGACACTATTGGACAGCGCTGAACCAATCGGCATTGCTACAACTGTTTTGATCGCCTCATCTAGCTCTACCACCATTTAGAAACACGCTTGACTTCAACGTCATCTCACAGACCCACGCTAATTGGGCCGCCAGCAGGCTGTGCGAACGCTAATGCGAACATGGTTTCCAGACTACAAGAGTGAAAAAAATTTAACTGAGAGCAATAGTCGGGCGGAGCCAGGCTAGGGGGAAAGCGCCATATATTTCTTTACAAGAAATGCAATATTAATCGTGTCTTCATATGGAATTGTCTTAACTATGTTTTATGATTTCATTGTAAATGTTGAAATATGTTGTAACATTCAAACAGCTGCTATAACATTCTATTGCGATCTTGTCATACTTTGAGACAGACAAAAGCCACAAAGGCCCTAAAATTGGAAGGGCGTAATTGATGTGGTTTCTTTTTGAACCTTTTAGAAAAGCGCTATATAAATGCAGTCCATTTACCATTTTACCATTTACCTGCTGTGTGATATTGATGGTTTCCGCTGGAGTATAAACACACATGGGCTGAACATATTGATTTTGCCTCTGTTTTGTGTCATAGCCGCACCACCAACCTCACAGCGAGCCATGAGAACCATTTATCACTGAAAATGACAGTAACGGCAGTAGCACCCACTAAATAATGACTCAAGCAGAAATACAAAACATGCAGGCGAAGCTTTCTTGTTCGCCACGCGTACCTTCATGAGGTGGCGTGAGAACTTGCCGTAGCGCTTCCAGAACTTGCTGAAGGTGAAGTGTGTGCTGCTGTTGTGCACCAGGTCACGGGGGATAACCATGGGGTCGCTGTAGGGCACGCCGTCCTGCAGAAGACTCTCGCTCAGGATGATCATGACACGCTTCCAGTTGCTGCACGCCACCTGAGACACGCACACACACACACACGCACATGCACACACTTATCAGACAGACTCCACAGGCAGCCATTCGTGGTGGATGACATGACCACGGCATACATTTGCTGGAATGTATTGTAGTGCCTGGATGTTGCCCTCTGTACTGTGGACCCTCATATGGTCTAGCTGTGCAACTTTATGGTTTAAGAGGGAATGGTACTTATTAATTCCTCCTTGGTTATTGATTAAGTGCAGTCTTAAGCTGAGTTTGTCCCTACACTCACAAGTTTAACTTCTCTTGTTGACTTGTCTAGCTATATCAACTTCTTTTGGTCTAGGATTCTTAACAGGAAAGCTTTTCTGGACAGAGTTGGTCAGATATGTTGTATCAAGGTGACTGGCTAAATCATTCACAGTGTATTACACTGCAGCATAAGTCTGAATGAGACTCAAAAATGTATTTTTCCATTATTTCCATATACTGTACTGTATTATTTTGCAAGCCATGGCTTGGACAAAAGAAGCGCATGAGGGCATATAAATGGTCATATTCATAGAACCTGGCATTTTCTATTTAGCGCAGGGGTCACCAACGTTTGTGGAGCTGAGAGCTACTTCAAGGGCACTGAGTGATATGAAGGGCTACTTGTTTGAACCGTCCTGAATAAGAAAGTTACACGATACACCTTTAATGATAATATTATTAATAAATATTCAAAGAGATATGATCACGTTAGGCTAGGCTACTGGTAATGATTCCTCACAATAATAACAACAGAGATGCAACACTATTTCTGTTATTAAATCTTAATCTTTTCGTTTGAACACTTGAAAGTCAGCATGATCATCACATCTATGCTATTTGTGTGTAGGCCTACTGTATCTTTATTGACAGTTTTGTATGAATGAGCACTTTGTACAAATTACAATACATAGGATTTGTTTTAATTGTATGCTTCAATCTTATTGTATGTGCATATGTGCTGTATACTGTTGTATTTAAGTTGTAGTCGACTGCATTCCTCATGTTTCACGTGTAAGCTGTTAAAACCTCCTGCTGCTATCATTTCCACTGCTGGCCTAATCAGTGGGGTTAAATCGTTGTTAGATGCTCACATTCAGCACCTACCTTCCGTATGATGAGCCTGAAGTAAGCCATTCTGCCAAAGATAGCTGTCACATAGCTTGTTGTAATATAATAATTGCTTATAAACCACAGAGTGGCTTGACTGAAATATATTCTAAATCTAATCACAACAAACTGTTTTACTACTTTGTGCCTTTAGAGCTGAAAGCGTTTACCTAAGGGGTCTTTATAGGAGAAACAAAGAAGAGAAGAGAAGATTTAATTTAAATAATTAATATAATAATTATAACAATCCCAACCATTTTTCATTTTCCCAAAAAAGTATATACTTGTACTACTATGTTCTATGGAATGGCATAAAAATAACTAAACTAAAGGATGTTTGGAAGACTGTGTGTGTGTGTGTGTGTGTGTGTGTGTCTGCGCGCATATGTGCGTGTGTGCATGCGCCCACACATAGATGAGAAGCTCAAACCTACAGTACACTAGGGACGGATGGAAAGCTTGCCGTCGCAGAGTGGATGTTACACTTGCCTTAATATCCTCTGCGTGTGCCTATGATTTATAGGCTAATATAACCCATATTTGTTGACTATATTTCACGTTCTTGCAAAAACCAAGCACCCAATTACTTTGTAATGGGGTCAGCCACATGCTATGCTGTTTATTGGTCATGGTTATTAGGCGTATTCACATGAAATATGCCTGTCTGGACACAACTATCACTGAGGGGTCTTCTTTCATCCATATTGTACAATAAGAAAATTGGCCTACCGTAGTGACTCAATAAGACACAACAGCAAGAGGCCTTGAATGCTATCTTAGCCTTGGTGTATATGTGCATGCTTACGAGTGAGCGTTACCTTAGGAACATAGCAGTAGATGATGCCATGCCTGTCGTCCACTATGAGGTGATCCAGCTCCTTGTTAGGGATGTCATCAAACGAGCGGTTCTTCCCTGGAAACGCCGTGGCGTCCGTAGCGCACATCTCCTGGAGCAACTTCCTCCTCTGCTCCTGCAAAGTGTCATCCCACCCATGTAAAGGGAGAATTAAGTTAGTTAGGTAGGTTAGACTCATCAATGCACAAGAGATTAAAGCTCACACGAAAAAACCTTTCCCTCTCCCAGCATCAGTTTAAATATACAGATGAATTAGGCTAAATGCACTGATGCAATTGGGCACATTTAAAACGGCGAAACAAAACAGTGACTTTTACCTGTGATTATCAACCACGTCCAATATTTTTCATATGCATATATCAAATATACTCTAGTGTAAAGGTGCAGATCTTGGTGGTAGTAGCAAATGTTCAAACGAGAACTTTGAAGGTTCTTGCTTGAATATGCTTGTTATGCATTAGAATCATTCATTATGACTGAAGGCCACCGCCCACTGTGGCGTCAAGCAATGCAACGTTCAAATCGCAAAGACAAATTGACGGACGAGCGCATATACCTGCAGATATTCAGTGCATGTTTATGGCTTTGTGTTCTAAAGGCGCGTCGACACGATGCCTTGTTAAATTTAACTAGTTCTAAAATGCTGCCATCTCTTGACGCACGTCGACGCCGCCAGTGGGCGTTGGCCTTAAATAAATAAATGCAGTTTTCATATGAACGCAAGGGAAACTCATCTTTTGAATGGCTACCATGTTGAATATGTAAACAGCCTTTTAAATGGTGGTGACGGTTATAAGCAGCAATGTGTGTGGAGCTAAAGGTGTGGGAACAGAGATCTGCTGTATCTGACAGAAGAGTGTGTACAGGCGGAATGTTTATAGCCGACAGCAACAAGAACAACATTATATTCACATTGGCTTAAGCAATAAGCAATATCACCAATTGTGATATTCTGTGTCAATTCAACACCGATACATTCAGCTAACAGCCAATGCAGCCAATTGTGTGTGTGAAAAACGAATCAGGTGTACACAGCAGTCATTGCCCTCTGACATCACAATATAACATCTAGACACATAACAGGTAACCGCAATCATTGAATGTCAACGAGGCCAACATCGTCAGATACCGATTTACGGCCGATAGATCAATGCACCCCTAAACAAAATAATGAACCGTGTTCATGTGACTAGACCTGTACTGTATGTGAATATTGCAAATCAATATACACACAGTAGTAAACTGCAGTGTTGACTATAACAAATATATCCAGAACAGAACCTGTCTCTCACGAAGCTCCACTGCCACCGGAGTCTGGTGTATCTTCCACTCCTGCCGTGGCACGTAGCGCTCATCCGCTTGCTCTGACTGGTTGCCGGTCTCCAGAGGGGCGGGGTCTGTGGGGTCACCGGTCCCTGGCTCCAGGAACTGGTTGACGAAGGCGTCGATGTCGGACAGGAAGGAGGGGCTTCGTGTGGCCGGGGGCTGCCGCTGGGCGGGCGTGCGTAGGGTTTTGGGCCGGGGGGACACGGGCGTGTGCAGGTAGAGGTGTGGAACCCCGACGTAATCCCAGTAGATGATGATCAGGAGGATCATGAAGGCCGAACCCAGAAGCAGGAAGATCCGGAACAGTCTGGACACTCCCATGGCGCTGTACCTCACGCGGTCACCACGGTAACTGATTGGAATCACTGCCTGACCCTCGCCACCAAATCGCCATGGCAACTGATTGAGGCTCCTGCCAGGGTTCTCTCTAAAGAATCACCATGGCAACAGTACCAAGGTCCAGGGGTTCTCTTTTCACCATGGCGATAGAACGAAGGCGGTTACGTCTCCAGTGGAGCGGTGGGGGCTTACCATGTTGCTAGTGCATCGTGTGTTACCCTGGCTTAGCTCTCCGCTCTGCTCCAGCTGTGCCCCTGCGCGCACGCACGCACGCACACACACACACGCACACACACACGCACACACACATCATCAGCTTAACCTATAAAAACATGCTGTGAAAAGCATCCGTTAATATTCATGTACATCTTTCTTAGGGTCTATGTTAGATTGTGTTTGGCTCTGATAATGAACTGCTGTTATTTATTTATCAAATCGATGGTTCGTTATGTTATTCGCGTGACACGATGTTAGTATTAATGGTACTAAGTGTTTTTCAATAAGCATAATAACAAGCATTAAGCACAGAAAATGTAGGCAGCGGATGAAAACATTCACATTGAAAACATTCACACAGTCACACAGTCTTTATGTTAATAATATTATGTTCGTTCCATTGATATTCACTATATTGTACGTCAACAAAGCAGAGCATACTCAAGTTTGAACTGAGGCAGTGGACAGTTGGATTTGACCGTACTTCCACCCTCGGCTGTAAAGTTACACGACCATGTCAAATACCTACACACTTCTGTGACAGCCACACAGTTGCATCACCTATAATAGTTCCCATACTGCCTGCCAGATAATCTATTCCTATTGAACGTTAAAGATATCTGATGATATAAAACTATTGAAGGAAACATAGAAAATATAGACCCTTTCAGCACATTTCAATGGCATACCTAATAGAAATGTGCCCATTAAAATGAATGGAATAGCCTACGTAGGGGTGCACAATATATTGACTCAGTATCGTTATCGCAATATCACGTTGTGCAATATCATTTGATTTAGACAGAAAAGGAAGATGTGTGGTTGAGGAAGCTAATGACATAATAGAGATTGAAGAGGAAACACCAGTGGCCAAAAATAATAACTCTTGGTTGGCCATAAAGAATAACTCTCAGTAGCTTGGAATTACTGTTGTTGTACGAGGCCAACATGACTGTCAGTTGAAAATGTGTTGTTTTGATATGTTATGAATATATTTTGATGCATTTTTCCATAAGCTTTGTGTTTTTACTTATGTTTAAAAATATCGAAATTAATATGAATATTGCAATTTTCATGATCAGTATTGCAATATCACATTTAGTCAATATCGTGCACCCCTACTGCACCAAGCTGAGCAAAGAGGGAAACACTACAGCCTATGCAGTGGAAAATAACATGACATCAGTATATGGGGCTTTAAGACATCAAACGAAAACTCAACAGAACCTGAATATGATCACAAACCTCACATTCACATAAGTTTAAATTTTACTTTCAGGAAATCTTCACTGCTAGACTGATTTTAGGCTCTTAGCAGAAAATGTGTACCTTTGACCAATAATGTATTTAATGTACCTTTACAACATTCAAAAAAGGAAAACACTAATGAAGTACAGTCATGCTCCTTTGTCATCATTACTATTTTTGTCTCTTTTTCAGACACTTTTGTGACCTAACGCATGTCCCCCATAGAACAGTAGGCTTAAGTATTAATTTTATTTCATTTTTCCTGAAACTGAAGAGGGGAGCGCTGAAACGAAAAGCTATTTGCTTACGATCCTATGATGTTTGATTTGCCACGCTTCCCTTCTCACATACGCGCTGACTGAAGCGCCGTATTCCCTTCTTTCATCACACACATAAACAGCCTTTATCAAGACACATCGTCAGTGCCACCAGGACTCGAGGAGGGAACCCACATGCCTCACAATTTACCACACCAACTCAGGAGCCATGCCACGCCATGTCTGGGAGACGGGAAAAAAGTCTTGAAACAGTGAGGCAGCATGAATCACCAGCGAAAGATACAGTAGGCTACATCCTGCCTGCAGCAGGCATGCAAGACCGTTTGCCGAGACTCGCGTACACAATGTAGCCTTTCACAGGCAGCTTCTCCATTGAGGGAACGGACTGTTCTCCGCGGACAGAATGCGGCGGCTATTCAACTAATTTCCAGAACTTATTATAAAGTTATCATTTATTGTTTCCATTTTTTTCTGCATAGAATAAACAACAATCTTCCTGGCAGTTAGCCTACAGTGCCATATAGCGTTATCTTTCTCAAGGCAGAGATAAACAATGCAGCTTTAACACAGGCGCAAGGTGCATTACAGGTTAATAATACTAGTTCCGAAGCTGTAAACGTAAAGTGTATTCTTTACTCAGTTACTAATAATTCCAATGTTTCCAACCTTTCTTTGGTGTCCGCGATCTGTCCGCGCCGCGTCAGCTGAGCCTGTGTGTATGATGTGCGACCAAGCAGTTTTTTCAACGCTGTAACATCGCGAGAGTTCGTGGTTTATCCATGCAGCGTGAGAATGTCGGAATCTCACTTTTCTGGGTCATTTGAACCTTTTGCCTGTCGCTGATGATTTATCTACGCAGTCGACCTCCATCCTCTAGTTGTCTTTTCCCCATAGATTGTGTAAACTAGGCTACTATAGGCATACACGACCAAATAAATGTAATGTTTTGAAGGAGAGGGGGGAGAAACAAAACATATATAAATGATATTGCTCCTTCCTCTAAACGTAACCTATGGTTCATTTTACAATAAAGCCATACTAACGAAATGATGAAAGTATCTCTCTCTACGTCAACATACTTAGGCCTACATTTTTCAACTGGAGAATATATTCATTTTGGTTATTTTGGTGAACTGAAAAACAGGGTAGGTTTTTCACATAGGCCTAATTATATATTTCTAAATTAGGATTACCAAATGCAATGCTTTTATTCAAAACACTATTCACTGTGTGAAATTAAATGTGCGCATGCCCATCCAACTGCTGATCAACCATGATAACATGCACACCCGCGCACACAAGCATGCACTAACAGACACGCACACGCACACACACACACACACACACACACACACTCAGGCTGACCTTTAAAGCATTGCATTGATCAAAGTCGCATAGAAACATCTGAACTTTCCATGAATTACATTGTGGGCGAGTGCAATGATTTCAGCTATTAAATCTGCCTCAAGTTAGAATATTGCTGCTGCCAGAAAACTGACCAGGAGCCAGTTTTATATAATATTTGTGTTGGCATTTGCGAAAACATTGTCGAGCAAATTGCAGATGTAACTTTCAGATATTTCTGCTTACAAATACAATATTACTGCTGTCGTCTTCTCGACATTTATACTACTCCAAAAGGTAAGAAGAAATAAGTAGTCTATATTTGAACATTTTCATAGATTTTGTTACATGAGTTTCTTTATTCCCTTCTCACAGTTGACTTTATGCAGCACAATAGTTCTTGTTTTATGTTTCATGCCCAAAAGGTAACTCATTATACCAAAACACCAGCACTTGTTGTTTCATAACTTTACTTAAAAAAAAAACATGAACAGCCGTTAGCATTGCTAGATAATGTTTTGTGTCAACCTTTGATGTAGCACGATCTGTGATTTTGTGTTTTTTTTCTCTAATGAGGTATAGGAAATGAAAGAGTAAATTAAAGAGTTAAAGACTTTAGCTGTATATAAGATGTCCTTTAGTGTTTTGTTGAAAGGCGTCCTGAGAGTAAAACATGTATTATTATATGCTGTGGTCAGATTTAGGTCCGGTAAATGCGTCTTTTTTGAGTGGTGTTACATCGCATTATGACCAAGAAGAAGAAGAAGAAAAAGATAAGATGCGTGTGTGGTGGGTACCCTCCCTGAATATTACCAAAGTACATTTTTTGCTAAACAAGCTGTGGACAGAACGGAAGATGTCAACACCTGTTCCATTCAGTGCTTCACTGAGAAACACAGCACATTTGTGCACTGACAACTCAAACACAAAGCTGCTGCCATTTCAATTAACTTTAATTATAATAATAATAATAATAATAATAATAATAATGATAATAATTCCACTCCAATGAACTTTAATTTTATATTAATAATAATTTTGGGTCAGAGCGTGTACTAATCCACAACTGGGATAGAATCAGTGGATACGCCTAGCTATTGTGTTAGCCTGCACTGCTCGTGAAAATATGTTTAATGGTAAGATTCATAATTCCTGGTGATTCATTTTACCCTTTGGTTCAACATGTCATCAGACCGCTTCATTAACTCGTCAATTATGTTGCAGTGGTGGAATAACCCTGAAAAGTTACCCCAATTTATTGCATGCAGGGCTTACATGCTCTCTCAAGCACTATTGTTATGCATTCAAAATCCAAGAACACAGCCTCGGTCACACTCACACATTTCTGTTCTCAGCTGGGGCCAGTTTTGAACAGGGCAATATCACGTAATCAAAGAGTACTTTAAGCATCACACAATAGTTTAAGGAACTGATACTATCACACCTTGCTGCAAATGTACAAATCTACAGTATCTTATGTTGCCAACCCACCCATCTAAAAGATAACACCACTAAAACATTTACAGTAATATTTAGACCACTTCTCCTAATGTTTTTTATTATATTCTATTCCTAGCCACTAGAGGGCACTATAATGTAAACTAGTAAGTGAGAGAAGGAATAAAACGATTCATGTTTTCAAACATTTAATTTCCTACTAAATAAAAATGGATATTATTACAGAAAAGATAATGCATTAAACGTCTAGTATTATCCACATATTTTAATCTAAATAGTAAATATACATATTGTATGTGTCAAGAGTAGCAAAAATCTATTTAAAAAAAAGATTTGCATAATTTACAGTTTGTGTGTGTGCGCCTGCCAGTGTGTGCACGTGCGTGCCTGCATTGTATGTGCACGTGTGTTTAAATGCATGCATATGTCCCGCTACAGCAGGTCCTGTTCCACCCAGATGGTCTTCCTCTGTTCCTCTAAGATCCTGTCCTTGACGACCTTCAGG
Source organism: Typhlichthys eigenmanni (assembly GCA_027564635.1). Classification (NCBI taxonomy): domain Eukaryota; kingdom Metazoa; phylum Chordata; class Actinopteri; order Percopsiformes; family Amblyopsidae; genus Typhlichthys; species Typhlichthys eigenmanni. The sequence goes on along the minus strand of JAODUK010036894.1, from coordinate 11,503 downwards.
AGGTCATCGGTTCCCGCCCACGCGTCGGGCTCCACGCTGGCATACAGACAGGGAACGTTCTCCAGCTCCTTCTCCTTCAGCCGACATAACCTCACAAACTCGTCCTCTGACTCCACGCGCAAGGGCAGCTTCCTGCGCACAAAGGAAACAGGAAGGAAGCAGTGGTGAGTGGTGGTAATGTTTGTAAGCCTTATGGCATGAGACAAAGCACAATAATAGCCTCTCAGCCTTTTTTTTTATCTATCATGTCAATGAATTGTTATTACAACTGGATTAATAACAATAGTCATAATGAAACTACACAGATAATAAGGTTACGCGAGTCATCCAACTTTTACTTCCAATTACATCACCTGTGAAATTCCTGAGATCAAGAGCTTGATCAGTTAATAATATGCTGTGCATTCATCCATTCAGTGTGCCCGTTTGTCATTATCTATGGGTGTAATTGGACAGTAAATCTTGTTGATACATACTGTATGTAAAAGCTGCAATGACAGCCCATGTGAAAAAGTAGTATATTTTAGTATATTAAAAATATAAATCAGTAATTTTTAGTATAAGCAAAATGTACTTTAAGTGCAATTAAAGCATTCTAATATAAGTATACTATATTGCACTTATACTATACTTAATGAGTCTCAAATGAACATACTAAGTGTATTTTCAGCAATACTATATGTTTTGACCCATCACCCTGCAAACCCTCTAAAAACCACTGTGCAAAGCAAACCACTACATTACTTTGCAAAGGAAAGTTTAGTGGTAAACAGACACGCATTGAGAGCAAAAAGGTGGGGGGGGGGGGTTGTGTGGTGGTCTCGCCTACCGTAACTTTTTTACATTCTTCTCGCAGATCTTGATGTAGACGATGATTGGATAGATTTCTCGCCTCAGAAGGTCTTTGACACAGGCCAGCTCTGCCTCCAGTAGACAGTGTTTGCCCTGGCGATTGCATTGTTTATTGTATTGCACTGGAGATTACTGTAGTTCGCATCGCTCACTCACACACAACCTACTGCAACATACACCTTCACTCACACACAACCTAATGCCACATATACCTTTGCGGCCACAGCTTCGATGTTTTCCCGGGTGATGCATTCAAAGGTGGCCTGTTTCTCCCTGTAGTGAATGAAGGGCTCAACATTCTGCCTAAGATGGAACTCTGCCTTGGTGAGAATGTCTGCAGAACAGAACATGATGCTCCTTATAGTATAGCAGCATGCTGTATATCAAAGACAACGACGTATATCAAAGACAACATGGTTCTGTGTGCGCGTATGTGTGTGTGTGTGTGTGTGTGTGTGTGTGCGCGTGTGTGTAAGACCAGACAGAGGCGTCGACACATCGTATGCCTGTATGCTTGAGGTTTGTAGTCTCTCTGTTGCTAGCAACAGACAGCGGATTCATCGTTCCATTTATCAGCTACACCATCTGTGACTTGTCTGTGCGTTGTGTCTCCTTCACTCGCACGCACGCACGCACGCACACACACACACAGCTACAGTACTCACACGCGTGACAAAAACCTGACCCAAATCCGCCGTTATCTCCGGCATCTATTATTTAGCATTGTTTGTTGTGTTCTGCCCCCCCCCCCCCACCCCACTGCCCAGTTGTTCACAGCAAAATGTGTCACGCAGAATATCACGTCATGTTTCTGTGTCTTCAACCTCATTCTTCTGTGTTCTTCACAAGAATGAAAACGTAGCTGGCCCACCCACGCACTCACACACACACACACACACATTCCCGTCACACACTGACCTGGTTTGCAGATATTCAAGTCCATGGCTCCCCCCATGTTGAGCATTTTCTGGATAATGGTTTTGGCCAGGGCTGCGGGGGTGAAAAGGACTGGCCTCTTCCTTTGGGTCCGCTGGGGGGTGACTGGGCTGTAGGGGATCAGGTTTAAACTCCCGTTGAGCTCGCTGTCTGGGACTGCTGTGTCTATTCACAGCGGAGGAAGTATGTGCAGGACAAGGGGGAACAACAGAGTGAACGAAATATAAGATGATACCCTGAACGTCACAGACCAAGGCTTCCAGGCGGAGAACTGCTGGCCTAAACTGGCTGTGTGTATTACATGTGAGATATCTGACTAAATCACAATTATATATATTATATTATATTATATTATATTATATTATATTATATTATATTATATAGGTTTAGCAGCATGCTAAACCTATATAATAATAGATTAGATAGGCAACTGCTGGTTTACAAAGAGGCAGTTTTGACAATTTTGGAGCTACCATCAACATTGTGTTGAGTACAAATTCCCCAATGACTTGTCTAGATATTCATAGAGTGCTATACTGGCTGTGTCCAGCAGGGGCAGATCAGCAAAGGCTGTGTTGAATATGGAGCTGCTTGTTTCTGTTGCAGTGTGTATATGCCTCACCGTCTGGTCGCAGCGCCTCGAAGCCTTGTCTGGGGAGGGTCGTGCTCCCCGAGCTGATGAGGCGGACTCGTTCACTGCTGTTCATACGCTTGTCCTTGCTATCCAGCCTGCTGACAAACTACATGCATATGTATACCCCGCCACACGCACGCACGCACGCACGCACGCACGCACACACACACACACACACACACGTTGGGTGTTGTTATAGCGGTTTAAAATGTAAATTCTCACAGTGGTGTATTAATATGTTTAAGTGTGTGTGTGTGTGTGTGCGTGCGTGTGTTAATTGCACCTGTAGTATCTGACTGATAAAGATACTGGCTCGTGACAGGCGAGGGCTGGCTCTAGAATCAGGGGACTGAACGGCCTCGTCCGGCTGTAAGGAGTTCTACACACAACACAACAGTTCTTACTACAAAGATTGACATAAGATATATATACATATACATACATATTTATATTATCTTATGTAAATACTTAAGTACTTTTGTTTATTGTCGGCATTATTATTGTTAATATCAACATAATCGGGAATAAGAAATACATTTTGAAGAAGCTTTGTGCCCAAGCCATGTCAACATTAGTTTAGTCTGCATAGGCTGCTGTTGCTCTGGCTGAGAGATGCATGTAACCAGTGAGAACAGCTTGCTTTGTAGTTGCATTGTTCTAAGAAACGGCTCTGAAAGCGGTCGAGGGCAGCTCACCCTAATGTTACGTTGGGTTTCATTGTCGTCTTTCCCCCCTCGATACACTAACTTCTGGATCTTCACCAGAAGCAGCTGCTGGGCCCTACACGCACACACACACACACACGCACAAGCACACACACACACACACACACACACACACACACACGCACACGCACACACACGCACACGCACACACACGCACACACACATACACACACATACACACACACACGCACACACACACACACAACACACACACAACACGCACACACACAAAATGCTACAATGTTCAAAATCTGCAAAATCCTGGGATATTGGCTTTCATGTCAACAATTATGATGGATGTCATAATAAATGTAGAATGTTAAATCACCCTATAGTTAGTATGCTATATTTATTAAATATATGAAAAGGTCTGCAAAAAAACACCAACCTGGAGATATAAGGCTTTTGCCAGACAGCGACAATAATCTATATTTATGAACCCTCTGACATGATGACAAACTCTTAATATGTTTATGTAAGCACATTCTTATAGTGCTCAATTGCTCAAGGCCATGTCTAACACCCAGTGCTTCAGATCGATGTCATTTTCCCATCCAGCACCCACGCTGTATTCCAATCTTATATTGTTATACAGCAAACACTGGTCTGAAGTCGATGGCGGAGTATGCCATTGTTATTTAAAGTGTGCATTATTAAGATAATAATAACATGAGTCTACATAGGCGGGTGCATAACTGATAGAATTATTGCATGTTATGCCCAAATCATACCCATGATTAATGAGAACATGCACCCAGCACGGCAAGCATTTATTCCTCTGATAAACTAGCAAAAGTGGATTTGGACACGCATGTCAGACCTTTATACGGATATCAGACATATCAGAGTTAAAGCAATGTTATAAACATAAAGAAAGAGTATGTATATATATTATCTTAGATTATGTTTGCAAACATGCAATGTAGATGCAAAGCATATGGTATAAAATGAATATAATTAAGTTTACAATAAGGTTAATATTGGCACAGTACAGTATGCTAAGAACTGTTGTTTTCAGACAGAAACCATTTTGTAGACCTTATTTAAACATTAATGTAGGAGCAAACAACTATTTTCTATGTAAAGATATAGCGCAGTAATTGCATCCTGAGCAGAAAATGACATCACACTCTGTGTGTGTGTGTGTGTGTGTGTGTGTGTGTGTGTGTGTGTGTTGTGATCTGAGCTCCTCTCTCCTTTGTTTTCATAGCTGTGCCTGACGTGCATGCGTGTGTGTGTGCGTGTGTGTTTGCATGTGTGTACGTGTGTTAGGGTTGGGCCGATAGTCGATGCCATCGTCCATCGCCGATGGCTGACATGCATCACGATGTTTTGCAGGCATCATGATGAAAAAAATGTAAAAAGTGGTGAAAAAGTGTCAAAGCAGCGTTCAGACAAAGTTATAAATATCTAGTGAAACACTGCGTAATACGCTGTTTCCGAGGCTCGCCGAACTGCTGTGACAAGGATCACCTTACTACTCTTCTTTCATTCTCTCTCTCAAACACACACACACACACACACACACACACACACACACACACACACACACACGCAAAATACATGCGTGCCTTGGATGTATCACACCATCTCGATGTCTATCTGGAAATGCAATCAATGCATTATGCTAACGTAATGCTAACAACAGAAAACGAACAACTTTATAGTTTACTGCTCGTGCTCATATCACGGTGCCTAACGTGATATGATTGGTTGTTCGCTAGCTGACGACAATCGTCATCTGTCCATCTTGTGTGCGAATTATATGAGCATATAAATCCTGCAAACCACTTCAGAAGAGTCCTATTTCATTAGGTAGGCTATAAACTCGAAGTAGCTACTGACAGACAAAGTGGAACCATTTTTATCGATTACATTTTGCCGACGCGGACGCCGTTATTACAGATCAATATGACTAGACCAGACCAGGCCTACGCATAGGGTTAGGAAGAAAAGTAAGGAAATGCTGTGAGTGAATGGGCATATAGTAATTTATTAACTACTACTAAAATTTCATAGATAGTCAATCATTTATTAATTAGAGCTATATTATATTAGTTAGAAGTTTAATAAATTATTATTAAGAAAAAATTTACAACGCATGCACCCACCCCTGTACGATGGCATCGCCCATCACGATGTATTACTGTAGACATCGTCTGATGCCAATTTAGTAGACATAGATCAACTCTAGCGTGTGTGGCCCCCGAAGCACTCGTTCTGTTCTGCTGGTGCTCTAGTGACACCTGGTGGCAGAGAGTCGTATAGAGGCACTTTAAGAGAGCCAGGGGCACGTACCGTGAGTTACAGGGTATGGTGCCTCTCTCTGCCACGTCCTGGCCGGTGTACACGTCCACACGGGCACACAGCCACTCACAGCGGCCCTGGTGTCTGGTGTCCAGCACGTGCACCACCTCGTCACAGTGCACGCTCAGAGAGCTGCCGTCTGATTGGCTGGGGATGTTGAGGTTGACCCGGATGTAGAAGGAGTCACCTGACGCTAGGGTGCCATCTGCCAGATCACGCTGCAAGCGACGGTAGGCTGGAGCGGGCGCACGCACGCATGCATGCATGCATGCACACACACACAGACACGCATGCATGCACACACACACATACATGCAGGCGCGCGCACGCACACACACACACACACACACACAGAGACACACACACACACACACATATACATGCATATGCACACACACACGCATGCAGACACACGCATGCGCACAGACACCCATGCACACACACCCAAACACACGCCCACACACACATACACAAATAACCAGACATTACAATTAGTACAACTGTCTATACATGGAAAGACTGTAAATAAATATGAATATTAATTTAAATAAAGCTATACAGTATTTTAAACATCTAGAATATTTACATATACGCCATAAACACAAACCAGAGATGGTGTGAACAGTCAAAGCCACTCACCATCGTAGTTTGCTCGATAATGCAGCTGGACTGGTCCAGCACAGTGCTGCAGTGTCCAATGAGCTTCTTCCTGTGTGCTGGTGTCCAATGAAATGCTTTGGTTCTCCCCTCGTATGCACCCTTCCAGCTAGCCAGATCCAAGCATGAGGGATGGTGAGGACATACATGTCAACATACATAATGTCTTGCTAGGAAAAGGCTAAAATTAGCAGCAAGTACTATTTCCCACCAATAGAAGGTTGTGGCCCTCTCGTAGCCCCGCCTTCTCAGCGCTGGACCCCGCCTCCACGGAGGAAATGAAGAGTCCGCTGTCGTTACCGCCGACCAGGGTGACCTCTTTCAGCAGGTGGTCTCCAGGTAACGACAGCTCTTGTACCGGCTTTAAGAGAAAGCTGATTCTGGAGAGAGAGGAGAGAGAGGGCCGGAATGGCCTGGAGACACACGCACGCACGCACACACACACACACACACACACACACACACACACACACAGAATATATCCAAAATTAACAGGCTACAATATGAAATAATTACATGTGGAATGATTTGTGTGTGTGCGCGTGCGTGCGTGCACGTACCTCTCAAGGGAGAGCTTCCTGAAGATGTTGTTGACCTGCTCCAGGTCATAACTGTCCATTCCCTCTGACTGGTGTGAAGAGGATGATGAGTGGATGGAGGGAGGCCCTTCACGCATCTCGTACTCTGCGGGACATAGATGTCGTACGTTTACATTTATGCCATTGTTAATGAGAGACAGATGTCGGACGTTTACATTTCTGCCATTGTTAATTAGAGACAGATGTCGGACGTTTACATTTCTGCCATTGTCAATGAGATACAGATGTCGGACGTTTACATTTCTGCCATTGTTAATTAGAGACAGATGTCGGACGTTTATATTTCTGCCATTGTTAATTAGAGACAGATGTAGTATGTTTATATTTCTGCCATTGTTAATGAGAGACAGATGTCGTACGTTTACATTTCTGCCATTGTTAATTATAGACAGATGTCGTACGTTTATATTTCTGCCATTGTTAATTATAGACAGATGTCGAACGTTTATATTTCTGCCATTGTTAATTATAGACAGATGTCGAACGTTTATATTTCTGCCATTGTAATTATAGACAGATGTCGTACGTTTATATTTCTGCCATTGTTAATTATAGACAGATGGATCAACATAGCCAGAAGGATGCAAATATCATACAGGTATACAGACAGACAAGCATACAGCAGACAGACTCACTGACTGACAGAGGCTAAGGGCTCTATAGTTTCCGGACGGTGCAGGACCAGCGGTAGCGCTAGCGCAGATGTAGGGACAATTTTGTTGAGCGCAAGGTGTTCTTTTTCAACTGTAATTTTTCAGGTCGCCATAACATCGTTTGCGCCGAATGGGTGTGGAGGGTCAGTCAAAAAACAAAATTGTCCAGTGTCTCCCGTCTGGTCAGATCATGTCTTTCGCTGGCCTGTTTCATAGACTACTATCCTTAACCTTGGTGGTTTAATAGAGCTGCTACACCTTTATACAGTATGCACACTTGGCGACTATATGCACCTCCTGAACAAGGACATCAGTTTACTCCTGCAAAAAGCTCTTCTGTCAAGCCGGTCTAGACTTTTGCTGTTTATTGCGAAATTGGCAGAGCGCATGACAGAGTGCATGACACATCGCATGACACAGCGTATGGCAGAGCGCACTGCAGAGCGCACTGCAGAGCGCACTGCTTTATAGGGAATGAGAGAAGCTGATTTGATTTGGCCGTAATTGAAGACAGCCCCCACCAGCCCTACTGATCATTTATTCCTCTAATAATCCAATCCTATTACAACTGCGCTGCCATTACCGCCACAACAACTGCAACATGTCTCAAAATTAGTAAAAAAAAAAAAAAAAAAAAGTATTGCCTCGCTTTAGATCGACTTGCGCCCTGACCAGGAAACTAGAGCCCTTAACCAGTGTTCACTATCTGTGGAGGTGTGGGCGTGGCCTTTCACTGCCTGTGAGTGGGAGAGAATGTTATTGAACAGGTGTAAGTAATCATCTAATCACCTGTCTCCATAATATGAGCAGAGGGAGAAAATTGAGCAGCAAAGAACATGGAAGGTCCCTCCCTCAAACCATCGACAGGCTATAGTTAGCGCTAACGCAGATGTAGGGACAATTTTGTTGAGTGCAAGGTGTTCTTTTTACATACACCTAAGGGTGTTCCCAATCTCCACTGAGTCCTGTGAGCCAGGTCCCTAACATTATCTCACAGGCGGTGCTAAACCATCACCTCCACACTATCACTCTATACAAAGATATATGTATACTTAACCAGACTCCATTTCCATGGGGTCGCTGTCATTGTCCGAGTAGCTGAAAAACGTCAAACACAACATGTTTATGATAATGTCATTAATGATAATGGTCACAGCACATGCTCTCATAATCCGTGCAGCCCACTGTCAAGCATGGAGAGTGCTATGTTGGGGCTTTCATATAGAAGAAATCTGGCTCAATCTCACTGATGACACAGTGTTAATATTTGTTTTATTTATTTATGTTACCTGCGGGGGTAGAAATCGTTTTCCCTCTCTATCTTTCTGCGGTACAGTGATTCCTTCTGAGGCGGTTCAGGGTGAGTAGACAGTATGCTGTGGTTACGCATACGCAGCTGAAACAAACAACAACATTAAAGTAACACTGTGTGTGTGTTTGTAATAGCCAATCATGGCAGACTACCCACAGCGTTAAGGCTGTGTTAAGAGCAACCCAGCACACCCTAGTGCTACCTAGATGTGCAATTAATCAAAGTTTAATCGTGATTTCAATTTCGGCTCCTAACAATTATAGAAACAATGTAATCGAGAGAAAATTATTATTGCGTTTTAATTAAACTCTTTTTTTGTGTGTTCTGAATGACAGGCGCTCTCTTACTTTCATCCCTCGCAGGGCGAAAGTGAAAGATTGTGAAAAGTATTAAGGGACATTTCACAAGTGAAGGTGCATTCACTGTTCATTTGTGTCACTTTCTTTATATTTTAGGTGCAGTAAATGCAACATCTTTCCAAAGTCAACGACTAATCATATTAAATTATCATAATTTCAATATTGAATAAAATAATGGAGCAGCCCTACTAGATGCTAACACCAGATGCTAGGTGAAAGCTCACCATCATAGCCCTGTTGTTCTCCGCCATGATTGCTGGGAGCATGGAGGGAGAGCTGGGGAAGAGAGCTGAAGGCGGATGGGTGGGGGAGGGGGATGGAGAGTAGGCCTGGATGAGGTGTGACATCTGGATCTCCGGAGAGTCTCCTCCATTGATGGATGAAGCTGGTAGCATGTCACATGGGTGAATATATGAAGAGTAATGTAATTAACAAATACACATTTAGAATAAACAAGTGCTATACACACACGAGAAGCGCATTGTCAGGCATTGACGCTTCAAATATTCTATGACGGTATAGAAAATATATGGTTTACAGCTTTTGAATATTTGAATACATCTTTTGTAAAAAGAGGGATTGTTTTCATGAAATAACCTTAAAAATATGTACGTTTTAGGAAAACATAACTAAATATAGACACGTTATTTTAACATACAGTGTGATTTACCTGCAGGTGGAGTCGGCTCAGAGTTGGTTTGCAGGTCCAACGCCTTGAGATTAGAGACAGGAGACTTGACTCTGTTCTGAAAGATAAGATAAATGTTTACTTAGCATAGCTTAGCATGTTAAAATATACAGTGAACTTGTTCAATTAAGATAAGATAAATGTTTACTTAGCATGTTAAAATATACAGTGAACTTGTTTAATTCGACAGCACCGCACTGTTATCCCAATGTTCTATCAACTACAGTGGGTTATTGCAGAGGCTAACCGCTGTTGCTTTCAGGTTGGGCCTGCGTTTGAGGCGGGGCTCTTCGGGTGTGAAGAACTCGGGCGAATCCTCGCTGGACGACTCTGATTGGCCCTGGCTCGGCTTCAGCTCCTCCCCCGGGGAGATTTTGGTCCGGGGGAGGTTTCTCGGTAAACTCTAGAAAAAAATTGAAATACAGATGCAGATGTGAATATGTTCAGGACCGTAGCTTGGTTTAAAAGGCAGAGTATGTCGTTCTCCAGAACGCTTGCTACATTCAAACTCAAATCAAAGCACAAAAATCTCCCTCTTCATTGCAATAGGGTGCTCCCTCAGAGGTTCCACCCCACACAGCAAAGATATTGTAGTAGTGTGTGTTCCTATTTACTGCATAGAAGAACCATATAATTTTTTTCAGCACACACATAGAACGGGCTGCTAGCAGACTGCGGGTAGATATTGTCAGCTTGTGAAAAAGCGTTTTATCTTATTATACCTTTAAGTATTGTAATCTGGTCTAATTGCTAACGAAAGGTGAGCTTGTGTAGTGATCGGTTATAATGAATACAATACGTTTTCAGTGTGCGCCTGAGCAGTGACTGTTAAACGTAAGCAGCCCAGCAAGGTGTGTGAGAGCCTCAGCTTCTCTGCCGTACCATAGCGCCATCCAGAGCGCTGTCCTTGGACAGCCGGCGTAGGCGACATTCCAGGGTGACCAGCTTGGCCTCTTTGCGCACGATCTCGATGTGCAGCTCGTCGCTCTTCTCCTCCAGCTCCCTGATCTGCTTGCGGTATTTGTCCTTGTCCACCAGGCTCTGAGACAGGTGGTGCTGGGCCTCGTCTCTGGCCCGGAACGCCTGCCACCGCCATACACAACACACACACATACTAGTACAGATGTCTTCAACAAGGGGTCCTCAGAGGTACTGCAGGGGGTCCTCCAAATGATTTGTTCCAAAACTTATTTCCTTCAAAAAATGTGTCAGAAAATATACATGAACATAAATACAACCTGGGCTATAAATATGTCAATAATTATTGTAATGGCTTAGTTAGTGACCTACATGGCACTATAGGCCACCCTACACATTATTGTTTGCCCGGCAACTAAATATTTGATACCTTAATGTGATAGGGGGTTCATGTGCCATGTTTCTATCAGCCAAATCTTGGCCCAAAAACCTCTGTACTAGTATAAATACATACATAGTATATGAACACACAGTCATGCACTCGTTACCATGCAACATGCGCAAACAAACAATATACCAATACAAGCTAAAGATTTAACAAACAATATACCAATACAAGCTAAAGCACAAACAATATACCAATACAAGCTAAAGCTTTAACAAACAATATACCAATACAAGCTAAAGCTTAAACAAACAATATACCAATACAAGCTAAAGCACAAACAATATACCAATACAAGCTAAAGCTTTAACAAGCAATATACCAATACAAGCTAAAACTTAAACAAACAATATACCAATACAAGCTAAAGCACAAACAAACAATATACCAATACAAGCTAAAGCTTTAACAAACAATA
>JAODUK010036883.1:0-21500 GCA_027564635.1 Typhlichthys eigenmanni | reverse complement strand
GTTATTTATAGGCATTTAAAGGTTTGGTCAGAATACCATATATTGGAAGTAAAGGTAACACTTTAACTTTGAAATAGAAAGAACCCAAACGTCCCACCTAGTTACTTTCTAATATATATATGAATTATTGTATATGATAGGCGGTGGGGCGCTACACATTGTAAATACACAAATATTCTTTTAGAATGATAAGATACAAATAAAATAAAAAATAAGTGTGAAAAATAAATCATAATTAAGTGTGAAATAATGCAAGCTTGCTGGGTTGGGGAAGGGGAGGAGAGGAGATACAGTAGCCTAAGTGAGTGGAACAAAGGGTTAATGTCGCCTAAGCAGTACATTGAGAGACTTATCTGGTGTAACAGAAATAGTGTAATGAGGACAACTTAGTTACAGTCAGAGCAGAGGTTGGTAGACAGGGAGTTCCAGCAAGAAATGTCAGGTGAGTAAACATTATATATGGCTTTCAGTTTGTCACGTAAAAGACCAGAAACCCAGCCCCCTAGTCCAATGGTGCATGGTTAGCAGATGTAAACAAAGCCAGGTGGGACGCTTTGGGTTGTAGGGATTGACGATATGGCCAAATTTATATAATTATATATTTAATAATTTCGGTCGATACAGTATAATTCCATTATGGATATTAACAATATATACAATGCACTGCTATACAATAAACTGCTACTGCAACTCTCTTCTCTCTGGCATCCCAACAAACCTCAATTGCCTCCAATTAGTTCAGAACTCTGCTGCCAGAATCCTCACAAACACAAAAACAACAGATCACTCCAATTCAGATTCAACTCCATTGGCTTCCTATACAATTCCGTATCAACTTCAAGACTCTCTCCTCGCATAGCCTACAAGGCCTTCCCCTGCACATACAGCATTCTACCACATTTACCTAATTTGCCAAACTCCTCAAAACCCATCTAATCAAAGTTGCCTATTGTTCCACTATCACTTGACTCTCCTGCCCTCCCAATAAGTATGAATTATTTATTTTATATATTTATCTTTATTTTGTATTTCCAAAATATTTTTTTTATATAACACTATAGTTTATATATATCTCAGCTAAATTTTATACATATTTATATTTGCCTATTTACAATATAAGATGTCCTTAAGTGTTTTGAAAGGCATCCTGAAATAATGTATTATTATTATATCATTATTACTAATAATAATCATACTTTCTATTCAGCAGCAAAAATAATTTTAAGCTTGTGTTTCTGTCATAAGTACAAGAGTTAATTTTTCATATGTTTATGAGCCTACCGCTGACATCACAGTGGTAATGCTGGAGATCCTGGGTTTGAACCTGAATGGGTAGTTTGCATGCTGCACCTATATATTGATAAATATTTGATCTAATTTACCCTACACCAAAAGTCAAGCATTTTGGATTAATGCTCATGACCACTTCCCTTGAACAAGGCACTGGCATTAGAACAGCAGCTTGTTCCAATGGCTCCACACTGTGGCTGCCCACTCCTTAAAAGCACAGAATGTACAGTATGTCTCTACTGTGGCAATACAGACAAAAACTTATCTAGTGTCAATATTGCTGGTTGAGGTAATACTGTTTAAACATTTTGAATACATTAATTTTGGTGTGTAGTAGTATCATTTTACGTGCTGCCATCTAACCTTTTATTTTTCCCTAACCTGGGGAAGGTTTATAATTGCACCCTACCACAGTAGTATTTCACAGGATGGGTTATGAAGGCAGAAACACATTGCAAAGAGAGAAGGAACCTTGTAGTGTCCTCCTGGCTGGAAGAATGATGAAGGCTGTCTGAGGAAGAGATGGATTCTCCAGGGGGTCTCATCTCCACCCAGTCATTGTTCATGAGCAGGGGCCGCCAGACACCTGTCTGTACCTGTCACCTCCTGACAGATGCCTTCTTAGGCTGTGATGGTCATACATCCCTCAACACATTCTCCACGGCAGCCAATATGAGCCAGGACTCTTCATCAATTGGATCTTGCAAAGATTGAGCGGAGAAGGGATTGATTCGTTTACTGATCTAGTTTTTAAGAGCGGGTCTGGATTTTATGAAATAAGTGTTTCCATTTGCTACTGGTTTGAAATAAATGTCACACTTATTGACAATATGAGTGTCATGGGGTTACTATAACATTTTGGTTTATACTCTTGCCTTTCATTGGATCTAAGAACCCTCACAGACCGAAACCCTCATCAGGATGGGTAACATCAATGACAGGATGCCATCCACTCCTCTGCACAAGTTCATATATCTTTGACTATTTAATTGTAGAAACCTATGCGCCCTCAACGCTAAACTCTAAAGACAAAGCACTAACCTTGGTCAGTGACTCAACTGAGTTGATAGTCTCTCTTTTTTTGTGTGCAATAAATACATTTTGTCATTCAGTATTCCCAAATATCCCAAATTAAACTTTTTGATAATCATAAATCCATATGTATAAGGGAATTCGCAGTCATCGTATTGCCGTTTTCAAAGCATTCCTGATCTCTAAAACGTCACAAGGTTTGTTTTCTTCCTTAGAAAAATGTCAATACAAGTTTTAAATCATTGGGCCTCATTCACCAATACCTTCCTACGTTTCTTCTTAGATTTGTTCTTAAGAATGTTCCTAAGAAAAGGCTACGTCTGATTCACAATCACGTCTTCCTAAATAGCAGAATTGTTCGCAGGTGCGTTCTTAGAATTACGAATCCAAATGTCTTCGTAAATTGAAAGCTCGTGTCCGTTGCTCCTGTTTAGCAGAGGTAAACGCCTTTACTTCCCATAAAAGGGCATGAGATGGCAAGGCCGTGCGCACGCGTCTCAACAGGTACTCGTCACTCTGCAAATACGTTGGGTGCTTCTCAATGTCAAGGAAGGATCCTTAGCGGCTGGATTTCAAGGATGCCACGTCATCAAATCTCGACAAAGTACCGTTCCAATGTCTAGGATGCTTTAGCATCCTAGACATTGAGAAACACCCATTGATATGGTCAGAGGATGCGTTCCCTCCTCAGGGCACGAACATTTTGCAGCAGCAATAAATACGACATTGTGTGGTGTAGTCCTGGGCTGCGTCCCAATTCCATTTCCATAGAGCTAAAACTCACTCCTAACTCTCCAGATGTTCCCTTCAAAACTCAATTATAAAGCTAAATTAAATTAAACAAATACATTAATTAATAAAAACACAAAAGGCGTGTAATATATGCAAGTGTATGAAACGTCGACATTAATTGTAGCCAACATTTGTGCTATTTTGTCACCCTTAAATTTAACGCTATTACTACTTAATACACCTCCAGCTGTTTCTCGCGAATGCGCTTTGACGCATGCACATTACTTTTAGGAGACAACTGAAGCTCCTTATTCCCGCCTACATTTCTAGGAACATCGGAGGTTTCGTAATACTTTGGGTGTTTCTCAATGTCAAGGATGCTTCCTTGGTAGGACGGATCCTTCCAAGTGCCTTTCTAGTCGGGTCCTTCCTTGGTAGGAAAGACATTTGAAGAAAACGTAATGGAACGGCATAGCTAGTGTGCAAGATGACGTCATTCAAAAAAAGTCCCACCTTCAAAATCAATATGCTTAATTAAACCGCGCAATTCGTTTTTTAATAACAGTTGAAAAAACAATGGATAGTGATGTTTTGTTGTTAGTTTCGTTTTGCGCCATTTTTAAATATCTCTTCTTCTGACGTTCGCACAGGATTGTGGGTATTTTTAGACCGCGAAGGATGCACACATGCGTCCTTCAAAATCCTCTGATCAAAGGACTGAGTCCTTGGTAGAATTATAAAGCATCCTAGACATTGGAACGGTATTTTGTCGAGATTTGATGAAATCCAGCCGCTAAGGATCCTTCCTTGACATTGAGAAGCACCCCCACTCACTCCCCTCCATAGAACTACTGTAGCAACATTCCCCCGAATGTCTTCTTTGCTGCAAGGCTGTTGTTTTGTATATTAATTTCATGTTCAATATCCTATTTTTTTTCAAAGTAGCCTATGCTTGCAGTTATTTACTCATATATAATAAGGAATTGTTAGCAGCTAGTTGTATTCTTAATACTTACAAAATACTTTAGTGCAACATTCTGAAACAATGTAGCCTATTTTTTTTTTCCCGAAATATAACACAAAAAGCAAGGACATTTGTGTTTGGTAGATTATTTATTTTTTTGTAACAATGCTTCATTGCAATAAATCTTATACCATTCGAAATATTGATATTCCTTTTAAAAATGTACCACATTTGTAAGACACATGTATTGTTGTGGGATGAACAGCAAAACTGAGTATGTGGGTTGCGCCTATGACACATTTACCAAATCTTCTCTCACAATACCAAACAGATTTTCTTTGCTGTTGACTATTAGTTGGTGTTGTTATTTGGTGGATTGAAATCTGAAGAAAGAAGACATATTGGTATTTTAACAATGTTTTACTTTAACAAACAGGAGTGTCAGTAGCATGTGGAAGAACCATACACAACCACAACAGCCTGACACCTCCTCCTCCTGCTGGTCACCAGCGTGGTCACACTGCTGTGGGATGGCATCCCATTCTTCAACCAGCATTTGTAGCAGGTCAGCCAACGTGGTTGTGTTGGTTACCATGGCAAGAACAGCACGCCCCAGCTGATCCTACAAGTGTCCACAAATGCACTTACTTTTTGTGCATAGTTTATAATCAAAATCTCAAACATAGATTAACGATACATTTCTGTACAATCCACTTCAGAAATATATGCCGACATTTACAGTTGCAATTTAACAGGTGCAGTGTCATCTGATGTGTGGTTAGGGATCTGCTCAAATGGGCTACACATGCAAGCATGATAACTGAGTGAGAATTAGAATATTACAACCACATGTATTTTATTGATGGACACATGATTGGCACAATAATAGAGAATAGTGATGTGACACTGTATTCTTATTTATTCTACAACATTCAATATATTTTCTGACATTGGTACATATAGCTTGCAATGTCATATTTACTAATAATACTGTGTTTTAGAAACTCAGGATGCTGTGGAGCATTGGTCCAAAGGCAGAGGAGGTCCCTGTCTCAGTGCCTCTCAGGTCCACATGGCACTGGTCTGAGGCCATGCATGCTGTCCGATAGGAGTCTGGCCCTCCATAGTGCCTCCAAGGAGAACCACCAGCTACATGGACCCTGTAGCTGTGGCCTCTACTGTCAGTGATTGTAGCTGTAGTGCCATCTCCTCGGGTCCTCAGCAGCCAGGAGGTGAAAGGCGGACTCTTCGGTGCTTCACTATAAGACTGCAGTTTAGTTTATTATATTTTTTTAAATTACTTGATGGAAATTCAACCACGTTTTTTTTCTTCCATGTATTTGTTTTGTTTTACTTGAATAGATTCTGTATTGTCTCCTGGCATTGATGGTGTAATTTGAACCTGTTTTGTTATATAACCAGATAGTCAAATGCAAAAGGCTGTAATGTGCACAATATAGCGATTTGAGGGATAGGAAAAGATGCTGTGCTTAAAATGTAATTTAATTACAAAAATGAGCAGAGCGCACTTTATCCGTGCTGCTGATCCATCATGAGGATAACATGAACTTGGCCACCATTTCTAGTTTGCAGCAGTCTGTAGAAAAGCACAGTCACTGATGTTACTTGTGGCTGTAATAATCATATCCTATTTGTAATTGTCATATCTTATTGTTAAAAATTATACGATTTGTGGCAGAGGTAGTGGGTAGAGCATGTAACAGATGATTGGAAAGCTGCTGGTTTTAATCTTGTTGTCTCCTGGCCAAGTGTTGAGGTGAGCGCCTTGAGTGGTCAGTAGGTTGGAAAATCGTTATATCCAGGGGCATTGTTTTCATCAAAAGCAATGTCAAGGTGACATGTCAATGAAGGGTATAGGTTTTATGTTTTTATTTTATTATCTTAGGGGGAGACAAGTGTGGGGTCTGGGAGACCTCCCCCAGAAAATGTTGAGCATCAAACACTGCATTCTGGTGACTACTTAGGCACTTTCATCAAGTTATAGGGCAGCAAGATAGTCAAGAGAAATTTAATAAGGATTAGTCAGTTCAAAGGAGCTGTGTCCTTTATAAAACAATTTCCAAATATGTTTCACATGGAAATTTATCTTTTTTGTTCCCCCACTAAACAATTTAGACACATTTCCCAGTTATAAAATAATTCAATGTTTTTTAACTGAAATAATGAATAGTCGAATATTCTGAATTGTGCAATTCATTTCTGGTCTTCTTTAATTAAAAATAATCTAAACTTCCACCTCCATCTACAATCACCCTCCACCCCTGCTGAGAACCTGTCCTGAATGAACACATTATTGGGCTCAACCTCTACCTCCTGCCTTTCTGATTTAATCCCGGCCACTGAAAAGTCCATTACTGAACTCATCATGAAATCGAAATCCTCTACCTGTCAACTTGATCCCATGCCCACTAGTCTCATTAAAACATTGCCTTCCTTCCATCTCTCGTCTGCTCACTGACACTATTAACTCCTGTCGCCACCGGCTCTGTGCCCCCCACTCTGAAAACTGCAGCTGTGACACCCACACTTAAGAAAACCAATGCTGACCCCAATGATCTGAACAACTTCCGCCCCATCTCCAACCTTCCTTTCCTCTCCAAAACACTTGAGATGATGGTGGCCACTCAACTCTACCATCTAAATTCCAACAACCTATTTGAACCGTTTTAAATCTGGATTCCGTCCCAAACACAGTACTGAAACGGTTCTTGTAAAAATCACAAATGCCCTCCTCTGTGCAGCTGACTCCGGCCTCCTATCAATTCCTGTCCTTCTTGACCTGACTGCAGCCTTCGACACCATCTCCCACCCACTCCTCCTGGAACGTCTGGCTGGCATTGATATTTTAGGAGTCGCACTATCCTGGTTCTCCTCTTATCTCTCAGCCAACAATTCATCCAACTGAAATCCCACAGATCAAGATGTGAGGCAGTCTAACTGGGTGTCCCTCAAGGCTCGGTGCTTGGTCCTCTGCTGTTCATCATATACCTCCTACCCTTTGGCTCGATCATGAGACACCACAACATTGACTTTCACTGCTACGCGGACGACACCTCCTCCAAACCCACCTCATCCCTCCCCCCATCTCCCTCACTAACTGCCTTCACGACATCCAGAGCTGGATGACTCTAAGCGCCCTTAAACTCAACAACAGCAAGACAGAGGTCCTGCTCATTGGCTCCAAATCCACTCTACCCACACAAGACAACTCCAGCTTGAACATTGCCGGTCTTCCCATGCCACTGTCAACAACCGCGAAAAGTTTTGGTGTCACTTTTGATAGCTCCCTTTTATTCGAATCACACATCAAAACCATCACCCGAGCATCCTTCTTCCACCTCCGCAACATATCTAGACTTCGTCCCACACTCTCATACTCAAGCACCGAAACCCTCATCCACGACTTTGTCACTTCACGTCTGGATTACTGCAACTCTCTTCTCTCTGGCATCCCAACCAAACTCATCAATATACTCCAATTAGTACAGAACTCTGCTGCCAGAATCCTCACGAACATAAAGTCAATGGATCACATCACTCCTATTCAGCTACATTGGCTACCTGTAAAGTTCCGTAAAAACCTCAAGATTCTCCTCCTTACATACAAGGCCCTCCACACTCTGGCTCCCTCCTACCTATCTGACCTTATCCTGCCATATACTCTCTCCGGATCTCTTCGTTCATCCTCTACAGGACTTTTCATCACCCCCCCATTCCACATCTCCAGGCCTAGCACATTTCATACATGATGGCAATTGAAAGTGCCTCACAAATGAGCAGAAGTGTTAAGTGTAGTGTATTTATTAACAGAAACAAACACACATAGAATTATGTGTAACATAATGAAAATAATTAGTTACAAAATTATAAAGGACAGAAATATAATATTTTAAGAACTGACTAAAACGATATAACTACTTGTTTTGCGAAAACATGTCAGCTCTCAATTGTGCGTAAGAGTGCTCTTTAGTGTGCATACATTCTGTTCTTACCTAAGAACAAATCCCAAATAAGAAAACATTGGTGAATGCCAGAATCTTTGTGAAAACTGCTTAAGTGGAACAAATCTGTTGGTGAATGAGGCCCATTGTTTCTAACTAGCATATACGTAGCTCTCACTGTCGGTTTTAGTCGGCGTCATTTGGCGTGTCATATTATATAGGGGTTATGCGCAACTTATTTCTGCATTCTGTAAAACGGGTCTCACCGCTTCCGAATAGGTGCTATTATGAGCTGAAATATGCCTTCTTTTATTCAATATGCCTCCAATAACTACTAAAAATAATAGCTACCAATGTCCATCGAATTGCGACAATATTAGTTAAACTATTAAAAATTAAAAAACGTTTGCACGAAAAAAATGTAAATAAAAAAAAGATTCTATACACATACGATCTGAGCAGGGAGCCTATACTCTGCTGCGGGTCTATTACTTAACATGCCCAGCACAGTATCCTCACACACGTCGACATGGTTGATTTCGGAATAAAAAGCAACAGCCAAGCGGCGTTATGCTGAACATTATAACATACAGGATCGCATAGGCTACTAGCTAGCGGCTAGTGCAATCCAGCTTTAGCCGACACACCGTTCACTGTACATTAGGCTATAAACAATGGAGTAACATAGCTTATTGCCTGATCAAGCTGTTAACTCGTCAGAATCGACTGTCAACAGATTCATTGCACTGGTTGAGCAAATAATGGAAATATATGAAATAATTGTCTGCAGTGTGGCAGACCCAAAGTAATAAACCGAAGTAAATAACCTAATGTTCCCCAGCGTAGCTACTGCGTCTCGTTGTTGATACATTAGTACGGGGCTCAGCCACACACACACACACACAGGCAACATGGTTTGTTTGTTTTACCCAGATGAAAGAAAACTAACATCTGGACTTCAGCAACATGTTAGTAAAGGGAATAAGTTATAAATATGTTTACTCGCATCCAAGATGTCGGCAGTTGTACTGGTACGGAGGGGAGCTCTTGTTTACGGGAGGGAATAAGCAAAACTCAAAATAAGAGTTACATGTACGCAACGAATATGCGGAAGTAAATGACGCCATCCAGTTCTGTTGATTTCGGGAGTAATATAGTAGATATAGCATATTTTTTTAAATAACAAAATGTATTTTTTATTGCACAAAAATAATGCAAAATCCCAAAAATGTTGATTTTGACAGCAGGGGAGCTTAAAAGTGTATTCGTTTTTGATTAAGAGTATAAGACTGGGTTTGACTGGTCCTATGCCATAGTTGGAAGGATGGAGCCAGAGAGATACTTGGATTCTCCAGTGCCTTTTAATGATGGCAGAGAGAAATTGGCCCTAATAAAGACAGCAGTGAAAGCTGCATGTCACATAAACAATTCAGCCTTACAAACCGTGATGCATTTAATTCCTGTGAATACAAAAACACAGTGTCGCTAGTGCCCATTATGTACAAGAGGGGGTCTTATTTTTTATTTATTTAATTTCTGTGCATGGCAGTGTGAATACTCACAAGCGTGATTATGGTGTAATTGGTTGTAGACAAAAAAGAACCTCGTTGTTTTGCCTAGATAGATGAGATCAAGCAATCGCCTCCTCTCCATTTCCACCCTAGAAAACGTGTGGTTTCCCTCCACATGTATTACCGCTTTGATGGCGCTGGACTGCATGACAGAGGTGACGCAGATGATAAAATAATGATTGTGTGTTGAAACCAGCCTCCCTTTGACAGTATTTAAAATTCCCCTCTCTATGCAATGTTCTCACTTGTCCTACCTTTAAGTGATGCAGGCACACATACACACACACAATAAAAAAGTGCAAACTAAAGCTTCTAAGCAGTCTGGTTCGCTGACACTTTGCTGTGGCTTAACAAGTGTGTGGATCAATACCTCCTACAATAGGTCATTAAGCCCCATTATTTCTATAAGGGGAAAGTGGAAGGCGAAGGCCCCTGGTGTTCCCAATATAGCCATGGCCACTGGCTAAATTAGTTTCTTCAAGTCAATACCTCAATGTTAAAATAACAGAAATGCTGAAAGAGCATTTCCCGCTTAATTTAGAGTCTTGGAGCAGGTTAAACGTGATTGTGGAGCCATTGGATTCGATGCAAAGGCCATTGAATAAAAAAGGTGGTTTGAGTAAGGGTGAGACAAAATGCTTTTAGATAATGGTCGTGGGTGCCGTTAAAGAACCGTTCAAATCCATGGCCAACATCCTTTTCTCAATCTTAGAGGGGAACCCGAGGTCCATGAATATTTTTGAATGGAAAATTGGCATTCCCTTTCTGTATTACCTTCCCTCCTGGTCATCACTCTACTGTAAATAAAAATTGTTTCATCTCACATTTTCTAATATACCTTGTTGCCTTGACTTCAAACGTCCTATTAAAAAGGTATAGTAAGCGATTGTAAGCTACACTTCACCAAATACCTAGCAGTCCACTAGGTTACTGTGTGCGTGCAGAAAATATCTGGTTTCTACATAGCATTGGCTTCATAAATAAGAACATAAACAATGTGAGGTAGAGACCGCACACAACTATACCCTAGCCTTCACAATGAGTTTGCAATGTGTGGGGCGGAGCGAGTTCAAATATCAACAAGCTTTCTCCAGTATGAGTGCAAATCTTTATTAACCTATTTCTGACAAAAGACATATACAGACAATAGAGGCCCCAGACAGTAAGTATATTTTTGCTTAACAGTAAAACTCAAGACCAAGAGGCTTGTCACAATTGTTTCAACAATGCTTTGCCTCAGGTGATCACAGTGCATTTCAGTTTTCTTGTTGAAAAACCCTGGTCATACACACTATACAAACTTAAGGCAACAGAATAACTCACATTAGCTGAGAATGCAGACAAAACTGCAGCAGTAGGCTGCAGTATGGCTAAAAAAAACCATGATGGAGTAGACTGTTATATAAAGTGCACACACAAAGTTGTCCGGACTGTAGTTGTGCACTGCAACTTGCTCAGGGGTAATGGGCCTTTACATTACACACAATGCTGACATTGCAGACTTGTCATGTCATTGTGTACTATCAAATTACAGTATAGATTTTCACCTGATCTGTACTGAGCCACACTAACCAATTAATGGGCTTCAAAATGGCTGATAGTGATAGTTGCAACAGACATCCATCCACTAGAAATCATATACAAAGCATAAACAAGTCAAAGAAAATGGGTTAAGGATAAAAGAAGATGAATGATAATTTATTTTAACATTTACTTTTCCAGCAAGATATTTTTTCCTGATTTCCGTAAGGTGACGTGACATCTGACAAATGCTTTCTCGCTGGTGGGCTCTCTCACTGATGAGAGCGTTTCATCAAAAGCAAACAAAACTGATACAGTGAATTAACAGAGAAGCGAACACGCACAATGTTACGTTCCTTTTGTGGGACATCTGTTTGGGCTTAGCAGATGCTACGCTCGGCTGACTACCCAGACACTCTGCCGGCCTCAGCTGTCAAGCCAAGGATCTGCTTGACTGTGGAACAGGAGCCTGATGGTAATTTATTGCACACAACTCCTGTGTTTCAATTAGGAATAAAGTTAGTAGTGTTGGCAAGGGACAGAAACTTGGAAGAGCTAAAAAAAAATAAAACGTGGCCAGCAAACTCCTTCAACGTCAGCTTTAATGAGACTGCCAGTGGATGAGAGTGGTGGAAGAGAAAAGTGTAGTGGTTCTATCGGGCTGGGTGGGAGCAGTGGTGATTGGGTAGGCGGTGGATCAGCCATAGGCCTCTTGGTGTCATGGGGCGTGACCCATCGACGGTCCAGGCTCGTTATCGTCGTATTCCCGTGGATCTCGTCTCGGCTCCAGCAGCCTGCAAGAGACACAGGGAAGCCGATGTGTTAGCAGCTTGTGTATCGATAAGCCCATACCCACAAACATACAGTGGAAATACAATAGAGCTTGGCGAAACATAATCAGCTTCAATCAAGGTACATCTTAAGTAGAAATAATTCATTTTGTTAGTTTGACATTTGTGGCTCTGAATTGACAGTGAAATTTGATAGCTATATTGCAGGGACACAAAGCAATCTCTGCTAGTCTTACACTGTAGATTTCATTTCACCACAGACAGTAGGCACTAATCACAGCCTCTAATTGGACAACTTGTGAGGTTGGTAGAGCCCTGAAACCCGAACCAGAAATTACTTTTCTCTCTGCAGATCTCCTAAACTCCCTTTGCTTCTGTCTTCCCAGATCGTACCATTTGCTTTTCAAAACATCAACACATTGTGTCAGCATTTTGTGCTGTAGCGCAATATCCATGCATTTCAGTGTTGGGAAAACAGTATGTGTGCTTACAATAGGTTTATATGACCTTGGACAGGAGGTTTATATTGGCAAATGTTTTCTGTCATCCCCTCTACTCAAAAGCAAGAAAACAAAGAATTGGTTTCACTCCCTGAATTTGCACCAGCATACTGATGTTTAACTGATACAGAAACCTCATAAATGTTCAGTTTTCAAATATAGTTTTCTGTTTCAAAATTGCTACCGCAAGCAAAGGTGCGTATCTCTTCTGATATAATCATTTTAATACAAAGGTCTATTCATGGCTTATTATTGACTTTGACCATTTGGGCAGCTTAGTCTGTACCAGAATTCAGTTATTTGTTAAATTTTTATTTTAGTTAGGTTGGATATACATTGCAATTATTCAACTAGTGATATGTGTGTGATAATTCATCACACGGCTGCCATCTCCCATTTCTAGTAATTGGTCCAATTGCAGTTTGGTGCAGAAAGGTTTTCCCGCCTGCAATAACATGGACTAGGCTTTTCAAGGAAGTCAACCACATTTTTCCTCAGACCAGGGTCTGAGGAACCTGAGGACGTGTGCCAAATGAGGTAGGTGTGACAGCACCCTTAAAAAGATACTGCTAACTGAAGCAGTCCTGGTCAGTCGTCCCAGAAACAATTAGCATGATAGACTTAGACTTATTTTAAATCTACTGTATTTACATTGATACGTGGTTGCACAGTTTTACAGACATTCAATTCCATCTTATTTACTAGTGGAATGCATTAAGAGTCCTGATTAGTTCTGATTGTGTTCAATGATGTCTTTACAATCAAACAGCTATTAGACATGGGAGCCGAGGGGAACACTGTTTATATCGGCTTATCCTCTCAAAAACTATTAAAAATGCAAATGGAAGGTCCTGAATTATTGTCAATAAAATACTGTAATCATCTTAAACAGTCAAAAATATCCGTGAAACATTTAAAACATGCTGTTTAGTTGGTCTCAGCTCTGCCCAAATACAGCTTTCTATGTATTCCTCCCTCAGTGATGTCCTTATGGTTCCTGCTGACAAAGAGCAAAGCCATGTGCATTAACAGCTGAGCCCTGCTCCCTGAGTATTCCTCTATCACAGGTCCAATGGTTCTCTCTCTGTCATTATGCACACACCCTCACACTGCCCCACAGGCAAGGCACATATATTCAGACATTAAATTGCCAATGTATCCTCTGCCAAATCCTCTGGATGACGGTGTCGGAGTGCAGTTGTACATGGATGACAGTGTTGGAGTGCAGTTGTACATGGATGACAGTGTTGGAGTGCAGTTGTACATGAACATCCAGGTTCAGATGCTCTTCGTCTCTAAGAGAGAATTTATAATTCAGTGTACTTAGTCTCATTCACAACTGTTGAGAAAGAGTTGGGTGCGCCGCTATTTTCATCCACTTTTGTGCTGCGTTCAGGCTTTTGACAGAATTAGACAAGCTGTTCACTCATGTTCTGCTTATGCGAGAATGTATAAGCGAGGCACTCAGTAGCTACCTTCTTTTCAAATTCAATGTAAAATGTTAGACTTATTAGTCAAAGGGAGTTTCATCTCAGAGAGAGAGTCTGTGTTTATGGAACGGCGTTTAACCATGGAAAAAGCAGAGAGCTACACAGGGAAAAAAGATTTGTCTCGGTCTCCTCTTTGGTCTCAAAACAAAAAAAAAACAGAAAGATCAGTTGAGTAAGTGTACGTGTGTGTGTGTGTGTGTGTGTGCGCATGTGTAGCGTGTCACGGATGACTTTCCAGGCTCTACCAAGTATGACTTATTCATAGGCATTAATGCAGTCAATGTATTATTGATTACAACAAAGCGTTGCCTCCCGTACCGTGACTACGTTCTGTGGACAACTGGGACAAGTTCAGCCTGCTGCACTATACTAGATAAGCTCCTGGGTGATTGATAGACAATATCCTCAATGTGAGAGAGTTTGTGAACTAGCCTAAGTGTGTGCGAGTGCAGGAGAGAGATAAGACATTTGATAGGATCGATAGTGGAAGAATGCAAAATCTTACTAATGTTCCGAAAACAGCAAGAAGATATTTGCCGGACCACAAATAGATCCATCACTTGTGAATACAAACCTCTGGATCACAAGGGCAAGCAAGCATGATGTTGCCAACACTCCTGACCTTAGCCCTGCAGGCATCTCTGAGATGGGAGGGAGAGGTCCTCGGCCCAATTCTTTTTGAATTCCCTCGGCTCTTGGCAAAAGAAGTAATCGCAGGAAGCCTAAGTCATTGTCTGCAAAATGCTGGTACTTTTTGCCCTGGAATGCTTTAGCAGACTACAGAGCTCTATGAATAGTCATACTGCGGCAGTTTGGGCGAGAGGAGGGGTGGGGGTGAGGGGTGTGTGAGTAGGTGTAAGGGGGGCGGGGGAAGAGTTTGAATAGGCAATGAAGGGGAGTTGAGATGCAGAATACACCTGATTAAACAGAGGTTAAATGAAAAGAACTGTATGTACTGAGGGTGGCAGACATCCGCAGGGGGGAAATAAGTATAGCAATTTGCATTTGCAAACAGCGGTGATGCCTCTGAGCCAAACTCAATCACACGCGATGGCAGAGCCCGATTTCTCAGCCCCCCCCCAACCCCAACCCCCTGGGGGACCTATGAGGGTTTGGCCTAATGAGAGAGGATCCTTAATGGTTATTGATAGAGCGCAGTAGGGCGCTGGTTCTAACCCTTACACTCCAGTGAAGTGTAGCACACTGGCACTGCTTAATGAAGTGCAACGTGTCACTTCTCCAGGATGATTAAACACTACAAATAGCAGATTTCTTTCTGTGACAGGAGTGACAAAACGTTGAGGTCGGAGACCAAATCTGCGACTTATTAGTAAAAGAACAAAAGGAACAGCTGGGTTTACATGGACACCTTTTGGTCATTCTGATTGAATAATTTCGATTAAAGATTTCAGATTTACTATATGGGATCTAATACCGTCTGGTGTTTAAATTACATGCTCCGTTGTAATTAATTGGAATAGCTCTTTAACATACTTGCGTTATATAATGTATCTGCTACCACGTGAACATCACCTCCCTCTGGACTCGAACTCGGAACGGGCGTGCATGCATGAAGGCTATAACTGGCTTGCCTCTGTCACATCTCTTAACCCATTGAGACTGGACGCAACATTTGCACGTTTCTCCCTTTAAGACTGGGTGCAATGTCTGCATGCTTCTCCCTTAAGACCGGAGAAGACGTTTTAGATTCCGTCATTGTTTTCAAGACACGCAGCGGATGAACAGCATTGTGATTCGCTGAAATTACATGCGGGGAAGGCTAAATATGTGATTAATTATGCATTGTTAGCATCTGTGTGACTGCATAAAAGTTTACAATGCTAATGCTAAAGGCTGGAGATCTAATCTGTGCTAAGGGATGAACGCAGAGTAGCTGTTAGCAGTTTCTTTGAGAAAGAAAATAATGACGATTCTGACCCAGATTATGATGTGGACTGCTGAAGCTAACAAAGGATCAGTGGGTGAGAGACTTGTTTGTTTGTTGAATTACATGATTACTGGAAAATGGGGAATTCAACTTATTACCAGGCTGGAGCCAAATGCTTAGCCTCGCGAGACCACCCTGATCTTGTGAGCTTCAGTTTAATGTTGCCGTGAGAATCAGTCTGGAAAACCTAGACATAATTTAGAATGTGTTCAAGTAGCAACTGAATTTACCAATCAGCTCACATTAATAGCTACAGTATTCGGGCGTGGTTTTGGTTTGCCGACAGCGAAAACGCCCAGTTGGTTCATCCAATAAACTGCCAAGTATTTTTTTGAAAGTATGTCCTTTATAAACTGTTTAAATGTATGTTGTGACTAATTCATCTGGCATGTCATGTTACCATATTCTGTCCATTAATAATAATAATAATGTTAATAGATTAAGTTTTTAATAATGACGATGATACAGTAATAACAAATGAATAACTACAGGATAATAAATACTGCAATATGTGTAGAAATGTTTACAAGTGTATTTTTTCCGTTTAAAATGTAATAATAATGTTATTGAAGATTAGGGCAAAGGCAATAATTTCTTATGAAAGACAAAAGTTTAAGCTCTCAAATGCTTCTCTCTGCTAAAGGCTGAGAAATGAAGGTTTTTAGAAAGGTGTTTTCAAACAATGCATAGGTTTTATATATATTTTTTAGAGGGCTTCTTATGGGTCTTAATGGGTAAAGGTAATGTATATTGTTTTTTCTTTCAATTGGTTTATGATACTGTTCAACTAAATCTCAATTCAACTGGTACTGTATGGGCCTTTCTGTTCTGAATGCAGTGTTTATATGGTGCATTCTTATTTGGTTTGGGCTTTTAAAACGATTCCAACCACAATATTAGGCTCCATTTAAACGTAGCTATTAATGAAATAAGGTTTGAAAATCGAGAAAAGTGACAGTGAAAGAGATGTAAAACAAAAAAGGCATGGTACTATAGGTAGGCTAAAACGGCACATTTTTACATGTCAGAGCTAACGCTCTACACACGTCTAATTGGTCATCTCTCGATTTTGCTCTCTGCCAGCTTCCTCTCATTTCTCAGTGGATTTATTTTTCCTTCATCTGAGAATCTCTCTGGAAATGTGTAATTTATAAATCCCCCCTTACACACACCTTATTAGGATCTACTGACATCTGCGATGTGGATGTACTCCAATGAAGGGAAACAGGCAGAAAATACAAGAAGGAAGAGAAAGTTGTATTGCTGAATTCCATTTAGTCAGAAGTCGGTAGTTTTGTAAAATATGTTTGATTGTATCTCTTCAGAAATAGACAAGGCAGAAATAGACAATCCATCAGATCAAAATGATGCTAGCCCGGACTTCATGTATGGGGTGTCACGACGCCGGCGTGCAGAGTGCAGACAGAACTTAAACGACACAAAGACAAACAATTCAAATGATAAGCAAAAGCACGTAACCCTGAACCTGACATGGGGACTGCATGAAATCTACAGCTACTCACTGACTACCAGTAGCAAATATGTAATTATATCCTAGCTATTACAAAACACCTTGAGATAATTTAACCTAGGATAACCTTTCTTTACATTGTAATACTAATGGAAACATTTCACAAGCTAATGCAGTGTGGATTGCGTAAACAAATAAAGGATGGTACAGGGGAAAGACAGCTGCGGGTTGCTAACATGAACTTTCTGGCAAATTGCTTGCCTGGCTATTTGTCAGGGGAAAATGGCACAGACATGGCTACATCCATCTCATAAAGCAGATGTATTTCAGCAAGAGGCCATCCCACTCAGCTCCTTCATGCATGGCATTGTGTCAAAAACATACAGTACAAACAGTAGAGCAGGGCTGTTCAACTCCGGTCCTGGAGGGCGGCACCCTGCATGCTTTAGATCTCTCCCTGCTCCAACGCGCCTGATTCAAGGTTGATCGAAGCCTGATAACGACCCATTCATTTGAATCAGGTGTGTTGGAGCAGGGAGACATCTAAAACATGCAGGGTGCCGCCCTCCAGGACCGGATTTGAATAGCCCTGCAGTAGACCCTCTTAATGCACAACAAATGCAATGCACAGTCAATTGTGTTGTCTGTCTGTCTGTCTGTCTATCTATACATACAATGTTTCCTTCATCCCACATGCAGCTTGAGAAACATCGGGCAGAAATTCAGTTTACTATGTAGAATAAAATGGAGTACTGATGCTCACCCAATCAGAATAATCATGGGAGCTTGTCCGTGCTGCAGCAGGTGTGCAATGTTGGATGAATACATTTATCCTTCCGCGAACCAATTTAATTTATTTTCACTCACCTCAACAGGGGTACCGTTAATGATGCGGGGAAATTAATGCAGGCATGTTCAGATAAGAGTGCTATGTGCTGTAAAGAGTCAGTTTCACACGGTTTCATTTAGTGATTTTACAATAGCAGATGCCAGAGAGGCAATCAAGGAATTCATTGAGGAGATATGTGACATTCCCATCCATGTAGGCCTCGCAAATATGAACTGCATTAATAAGGAAATGTAATTGAATCTGAGCTAATCTTATTTTTTTTTGGTTGCTGCGGCGGGTTAGCTGTAACCCTATGACTATATAAAAAACACCAAAACAAAAACGAAACATCAAGATAGCTTTTAAAAGCTTAAAAAAAAAAACTATGATCTTGCATTGCGCACAACCCTGAATAAGCAAAGGGCTAGCAGCTATGCCATCCTATCACCTTCTCAGTTATTATCGGTCTGAGAAAATGGTAATGAGGGAAACAAAAAAGATGCTAGACCACATAGCTGCAAATCGCATCTGAGTGAACAATGAAGTGCCACTTAGCTTTGAATCTGTAAATCTACAGTAACTAATTAGACCAGTGACCTTACAATCATGAAACAAACAGGATAAACAGCAAGCCACAGCAATGATGCCATGCCCTATTCACTTACCAATGCAACATAGGACTCTAAAGCGTAGTTAAGCCAATGGATCCAGTGTTTCATTGCGACAGAGAAACATGACCTTTGCCCTGAGCCCTGCTGCTTTCAGACTCACAGATGTTGGCTAGTTGTTCAGACCAAAATGCCAGGCCAAGATGGAATGGAACTCCATTCTAACCATCCAACCAGGTTGGTTATTATAGTTATAATTGAGCATATCATAGCTTTTAGTATATAAATAAATGTACATTTCAAAACAATGTATCACTGTTGAATTTATTATACAATAATGATAGCCTACTTCCCATTCATGGAGGCCTTTCTATTTTGAGTTCAGTTTGTCTCAAAATAAAGTATAATGCTAAGGCACAGTGACACAAACAGCAGCGCTCGGCCCACTAACTAGAACACCTGCTGATCTACATAGTCTTACAGTAATAGTTGCCCTACTAGCCCATGGGATTATGAACTGGAATAAACCAATTAACTGGAAATATCTACACTATACACTATAATCTACAGTGATTCACTGTAGATTATAGTGAGTGATAGTGGTTCAGTGTTCCCAAGTTTCCCTCAGGACATTCCTGAGGAATACATATTGTATTCTAGTAATTCACTATGCAATGAAGAAACCTCTGTAAATGTAACTGTGAAATCATTGTGCTGTTGTGTGTATATTTATATCATATCTCTATGTTGCTCTTCCCTCTCTTTGCTTCTGCAATGGTTGCA
This sequence comes from Typhlichthys eigenmanni, assembly GCA_027564635.1. Classification (NCBI taxonomy): domain Eukaryota; kingdom Metazoa; phylum Chordata; class Actinopteri; order Percopsiformes; family Amblyopsidae; genus Typhlichthys; species Typhlichthys eigenmanni. The sequence continues at coordinate 2,008 of JAODUK010036883.1, read as the reverse complement.
TTTTCCTTCAGGGACCAATAAAGTAGCCTAATATCTTATCCAGTTTTCATCTATCTCCAAAGTAATGAAAGTTAGGATAAGAATGTAATTGTTCTCATCAAAATAATGTTTCCCATAGACATTGGGTTTCATTGTGCAGTTTACTCTTACAACACTCAAGCACAGAAATCTGAGCAAAACTGGGCGCTTTCTTGGAACTGTTTCAGCTTTAAAAGAACACCATTTATTTTGGCATAGAAAAACAAATCCCTCCTGTATTTAACAGCTCCTAACATATTGAAGTTTATCAATAGCGGTTGAAGCTGGCTTTGTCCCAGGCTCAGGCAACCATTATGAAGAGTGACTGGTCACAGCAGTGCCCACACACTTGGCAGACTGGCTGAGCTGCGCACCCCCCACCCCCCTGGCGCCACCTCCGTGAAAATCAATGCCGAGCTTTTGGGGGGCTGGGGCCCCTCTGGGACAGTTGGGAATATTTTGGATACCAGAGGCTGGTTTACACACCTGACAGGAGCGATGGTGTTACTATGACAACTTAATATCCTTCACATTCGATGATGTCACAGATATGGTGACGGCAGGAGGGTATGGGTAAAAAGAGGTTTGTGTGTATGTCTGAAACCTGGCTATTAGGCACAGTCTTCTGTCAGCTGAGCAGCCCCCCTCCCAGCCCCCTTCCGCCCATCCTGTCATCCAAAGTGTTCAGAAGGACACCCAGGCAGACAGGCCAGAACGCCTGGGTGTCAGCTCCATCAGCGCATTCACCTGGCCTCAAAGTCCCCTAGGGCCCACCATTCCATCGCTTTTATCTTGACAGAAGGTTTAAAAAACCTCTTTATTATGTCAGAATTACGGCAGATTTTCTCCCAAAAAAATACCCCAAAGACAAGCAAAAGAGATTAAATGAACCAAGGAAGTGTGTCTGGGAGTGGCCACAACATAAAAGCATAGTATAATGATCAAGGATGTGTTACAGATGAAATATATACACATACACACACACACACGCCAAAGGAATGAGCGTTACACCGAGGCCTGTACTCTGGAGCGGGATCGATTTGGAGGTGGGGGGTCCGTCATGGTCTGGGGCGGTATATCACATCACCATCGGACTGAGCTTGTTGTCAATGAAGTGCGGTACAGGGAAGACATCCTCCTCCCTCATGTGGTACCCTTTCTGCATGCTCATACTGACATGACACTCCAGCATGACAATGCCACCAGCCATACTGCTTGTTCTGATCGGCTTGTGTTGGATCGGAAAAGCAGTGTGTTGGCGTTAAGTAAACAAGCCCGCTGCATAATGCACGTGGAACTAAAGGGGAATCGTTTTCAGAGGGTTTTTTTTCTCCACTTTTGGACACTGCAGATCGCCGAGTGATTCTACCTGCTTCGCACCAGAGCCATTTCTATGCTTCGTACCAACGGCACTTGTGAGGCTATATGTAATTTACTCTGAGTAGTTTAATGATTTGACTTTACACAGCCGAATCCACTCAAACCAAGACGGAACAGATGCAGGATGGAATCTGTGTGTAACTGGATGCGACTAGGCTGTATTTAATGGTTGAAACGGACGACTGTTCATTCAGTTACCTTAATGTAGCAGCTGGCTGGAGGGAGATACAGTAGTTTTCTACTAGCATGCTCAACAGAGCTAGTTAGCATACTTTGCAAAGTAGTGGTGTAGGTGGTGGTTGTATACTACGTGTGGCCTACAACAATGAGTGACAATGAGTGATCTGTACCTGCCCTCGTCATAGTAGGCAATTGTTGTGAATATGGAGAAGGCTTATGATCGGAATGGGAGGGGGCGTGCTGCCCGTCTCCACAGCTTCCCATGATACAACTGCGTTGTGCAGTTTAAACATAATATTAGGCATGTTTTAGCCAGTCAAGTAGAATCATTATTGCATTAATATACTGTATAAGAAGAAATCATGTGAACAACAAAGTTAAGAATACAACGTTGTAACAGTTGGATCAATTAAATTATTAGGAAAGGGAG